>APFE030424364.1:0-29562 GCA_000404065.3 Pinus taeda
AAGATAATGCAGCAGATATCTACAAGACTTCCCAAAGGTAAACTTGAGCAAGTTGACACATGCAAAGGTTGTACCTTGAGAAAGTACACCAAGTCTTCCTTTAATGATCGAGATAGTCGAGCAGAGGCTATCTTAGAGCGAGTTCATACTGATTTGTGTGGACCATTTGTTATGAAATTATATAGTACGGAGCAATGAAACACATAAAATATTGCAGAAATATAAACACAGAAAACGCATAAAACAAGAGAGACACAGATATACGTGGTTAACCCAGTTTGGGCTATGTCCACCATGAACAACCAGTCCTTCCTTTCTATTATCCAGCAAAATGAAGAGACACAACCTACAACAGATCCACTGTAATATCCTCTGTTTTCTCTCATAGTCTCACCTCTCTGCTTCTCGCTTGGAGAATACACATATATTACACAGACTCAATACAATGCCCTCATACAAAGAGAGGGGTTGCTTTCTAGGACAAAAAACCCTAAACTAAACATAAGTTCTACCGTTAGATCATCCGCCTAATGAACGACCCAGATTGACTAAAAATTACTATACTTTTATAAGGCAATTTTACATCTGTTTTTAGATTCGAGGGCACTGCCCCGAAGCCCTCGCTAAGGGACCGCTGGCCCTCGGACCCCCCAGCCGAGGGGGATTGGCCCCCTCAGACCCGCGCGGGGGGGAACAAGTCCCCGCCGTACTCCCTTGTGTGGAGGGGTGTACAAACTTCCTGGGGTATACATCCGGCTGAAACAAAGACCTTTGAACAATCATGCTCCACACACAACAATCTCTCACTTGGAGAATGATTGTAGCAACTCCACCGTTGCTTCATTTGCTGGACAATGACTCCTCTTTGGACCTGGCTGTTTCTCATCTTCATCGTCATCCTTGAAGACCAATTGAAATTGAGCATATTCTCAGTTTTCCCCTAGTTACAACTTTTGTTAGCATATCTGCAGGATTCTGGCTAGTGTGTATCTTTTCCAGTTTCAACTCTCCATCTTCCAACACTGATCGTATGAAATGGTACTTGAGCTGTATGTGTTTAGTCCTGGAATGAAATGCTGAGTTCTTTGCAAGATGAAAGGAACTTTCGCTATCACTGTATAACATGCCCATATCATGCTCCTTACCCAATTCACCCATAAACCTTTGTAACCAAATCATTTCTTTACTAGTCTCTGTAGCAGCAACATACTCTGCTTTTGTTGTTGAAAATGCAACAACACTTTGGATTTTTGAAACCCAACTGACATCTGTTCCACCACCAACAGTAAATACATATCCTGTAGTGCTCCTCCTGTTATCTCTGTCACCTACCATATCTGCATCAACATATCCCTATAGAGAAATGTTTGAACCACCAAAGCATAATGCTTGATTTGTGGTACCTATCAAATATCTGAGAATCCATTTCACTACCATCCAATGTTCCTTTTTTGGCTTGTTCATGTACCTGCTTACAACTCCCACTGCATGTGCAATATTAGGCCTTGTGCAGACCATTGCATACATTAAGCTTTCAACTGCTGATGCATATGGAACTTTAGACATATAATCCATGTCTTCTTGAGTCTTTGGGCACATTTCCTTACTAAGTTTGAAATGGCTAGCAAAAGGTGTACTAACTGGTTTTGCATTGTGCATATTAAATCTTTTCAACACCTTTTGTATGTACTCATTCTGAGACAATGTTAACTTGCGATTTTTCCTGTCTCTAGTGATTCTCATACCAAGGATTTGTTTTGCAGCTCCCAAATCCTTGTATGAGGGCATTGTATTGAGTCTATGTAATATATGTGTATTCTCCGAGGGAGACGCAGAGAGGTGAGACTGTGAGAGAAAACATAGGATATTATAGCGGATCTGCTATAGATTGTGTCTCTTCATTTTGATGGATAATAGAAAGGAAGGACTAGCTGTTCAGGGTGGACGTAATCCAAACTGGGTGAACCACGTATATCTGTGTCTCTCTTGTTTTATGCGTTTTCTTGTGGTGTTTTTGGTACTGTCTTCTCTCTGCGAATTCCATGCTCTGAATAGTACCTATCAAATTCTTTGCTATAATATTCACCTCCATTATCTGATCTAAGACACTTTAATGAAGTCAAAATTATTGCATGTAAATGGGCATACTACTGTAAGACTTGGTAAGGCATGTGTACCCCTCGTTGATCACTGGTAAAGTCTGGGTTAGACCTAGGTGATAGGGGGGATGTCGGGTTAACAATACCCCCAGTAAAAACTCTGAGGTGGGTAAGAGCTAGAGTGAGTGGGATTGTCTCACTTAGCAGGTTTATCTAGAGTTAGTCAAGGAACCTCAAGTCAAGTTTAAGGGGGGAATTGTTAGGTAAACTTGACTCGGGATAGAGTCAAAGTTGACGAGGTTAAACAATGATGGTTTTGGGGCACATGGTATTGTGCACCCATAGTATTCTGCCCGTGGTATTATATGTAATGGAGCTTATAAAAGGCTGGAAGGACTTCATTGTAATGCAAGATCTGGAGGTGAACGGTGAAGGCTCACTTGGTCGGATTGGCCAGGGTTTTGGCCAATGCTAATGCGATCTTATTAGGTTGGGTTTTTCCTCGGATTTGGGGTTTTCCCGGATAAACATTTGTGTTTATGTGTTTATGGTTGTTGCTGGTTATTTTCTTATATATATTCCTCTCGGTAATTATTTATGTTATACAGTAGATTTTCTTAATACCATTCTTGACAGCATCTACAGCGAAGCAAAGGTATTATGTGATTTTCATTGATGACTATTCTCGTAAATGCTAGATTTATTTCATGCTGAAGAAGGACCAAACTTTCACAAAGTTTTATGAGTTCAAAGCTTTGGTCGAGAAAGGGTCGGGGAAGAAGATCAAGGCCTTGAGAAGGGATAATGGTGGAGAATATGTCTCTCAAGAGTTTAAGGACTTCTGTGTAGCGGAAGAAATTAAACGAGAGTTGACGGCACCTCATAACCCACAATAGAATGGGGTGGCTGAGAGGAAGAATAGAACTATTGTAGGGTCAGCATGGGCAATGTTGCATGACCAAGGCCTACCACTTCACTTGTGGGCTAAGGCATGCAACACAACGGTCTATTTACAGAATAGAAGCCCACATCGCGTACTTGGGATGAAGACACTAGAGGAAGCTTTCTTCGGTAAGAGACCATATGTGGGTCACTTCAAGATCTTTGGCTCATCGGTATATTTCTGTGTGACAAAAGATACATGGAAGAAGTTTGAACTGACAGCAGAGTTGGGGAGATTTGTGGGGTACGCTGATACACCTCACAACTATCGGGTGTACTTTCCTACTGGTCGGAGGATAGTGGTTTGTAGAGATCTCAAGTTTCATGAGTAGAAGGCCATGCGAGTTTCTCTTGAGAGGGAGCTCCAACAACAAGATGTGGAGGAACTGTTGGTTCTTAAGGAGGATTAGCCTTAGACTGATGCGGAGTAGTCGCGTGCAGAGGTTCCAAGAGTGGAGACATCCACTCAAGTAGAGTTTTCCAGAGATGGACAGAAGCACTCAAGAGAAGCTGACAGATTGTTGGAGGATGTGAGAGAGAATGTGGGAGCACCATCTTCTCAGTGTAGACAGAGGAGGTCACCTGAGAGGTACACTGGATACATGGCCCTTGCTGGGGAATGTGTTGAGACTGAGCCATATTCCTTTGAGGAAGCAGTGCAATAGCCGATTTGGGTTGATGCTATGGTGGAGTATGACTCCATAGTTCATAACAATGTTTGGGACATGGTTTCGAGAATGGAGAACAAGTCAGTTGTGAGTTCTCGTTGGATTTACAAGGTAAAGCAAGTTGTTGATGGTGTGGAGAGGCATAAGGCAAGATTTGTTGCCCATGGCTATTCACTGGTCGAGAGGATCATGTTGCTGTAGTATATTTCGACAGAGGAGAAAGATGTTGACATTTTGACAAAGGCATTGTCAAAGTGTAAATTCAAGTTCCATGGAGACAGGATCGGGGTGGCAGATAATCCCTTTCTTGTTGAGAGGGAGTGTTGAAATATGGTAACAAGAATATTCCAATTTAATTTGTCCTTGAATTACATTGTGAATTAAAATCGCATTTAGTCTTAACAACTACTTGGAAATAATTAATTAATTTATTTTAAATTAATTAGTTGGAAAAATTCAAGTTAGAAGTATTTCTGAAGTCATGCAAGAGTTATCCCTTAAATTAAGGAGATAAGATTGAGTTATATTTTAGTTGTAATTAGCTAACTCAGTTTACTAAGTTAAGTCCAGTTAAATTAGTTCCAAACTGTTTGAGAAACTAATAGTGAGTTAATAGTCATTTGATGCATTAATGCACTCAACTAGTGCTACTCTAGTTAATTGAAGATTCCCTCATCAGAAACTCATGTATGTCTATTTTGAAAAAGACCCAATTGAGATAAACGTTCAAGGACAGTGTACTATCAGTTGCATGTTTTTTCCCATGGAGAAAACTTATGCATGTATTCAAGGATTCATCCTTGAGGATTGTGCAGTTTTGGAGGATTGGTTTTCCACTTGGTAAAGGAAAATCATCCACAAGGAATAGTGCAAGGAAATAGAATCTTGGAGGGTAGAGAGGAAGGCTGGAGAGAAGCCAAGATTACTTGTGAGCATTTGTGAGGATTGTACTGAGAGCTGACTAGTTGTGAGAGCTAAGGCTTTGTATAATTTCTATGTATTTCCACCATGTACGATAATGCAATAGTGTGGGGTTTTTATCTGACGATTTCCCCAAAAGTTTTTTTTTTTTTTTTTTTGTGTATTGTGCCATTGATGATTCTTCTTCTGGTTATATTGTTCAGCTCGATCTTTAAGCTTCCACAAATTGATAGTAGAAGTAGGTTATAGTATTCTTCTTTGATTTATATTGCATTATCGGGTTAACCTACATAGATTTTCTCATGGTATCAGAGCTGTGAACATTATACTGAGAAGAGAATTCACAGTTTGAAGTTCGGGGTTGTAGGTGCAAATCGAATTCATATCATACTTCAAGGTTGGCCAAGACAAGACACTGAAACTAGGGAAAGCATATCTCAGGTCGGTATGAGAAGCCCCAGAGTATTGTGGGGAAAAATTGCATAGAGGACACTGGGAGGAAAAATTTCACAATCAGGGACAAAAGTGACAGCTGCGAGGTGGAACCAAGTTGGACAGAACTATGCAATTCCTGGGAGGAAGACAAGGCAGCGTGGCAAGGGAACTGCTGAACAATTTTGCACATTTTTCAGGGTCAGGACTGAGCAGGTCACTCAGGGTCCACTTGGGAATCTACACAAATTCTCTAAGGGAGACAAATTTGGGTAGAAAAGGACACTGACAGGAAAGTTTGCGCAATTTTCAAGAGGAGGGCATGTCGGGTTGTGGGGAGCTGCTAGTCATAATTACACATTTCTGAGAGATAGTGTAGGATAGGAAGCACTGCCTAGTTTCTAGAATAGTGTGGAGCGGGGCAGCAACAGGTGTACCAGCCAGATCTATGAAATTTTCAAGGATAGTGCAGAGGAAGCCAAGAGGAGTCCTGACTCAGCATGATTGCACAATTTCTACAGGCAGTGAAGGCCATGTAGTTGGGAATGTCTGTGCAATTTTGGAGAGGAATGCAGCTCCAAGTCACAGTGCAATGCAAATTTTTGGTTAACCAAAAGGAGGCTTGATAATTGATGTTGCGGGAAGCACGGAGTAGATCAAGCTTGGAGACAACTTCTACGTAATTCTAGGAGACAAACAACTTTCTCACTTCCAAGATTGTGGACTACAGCTGCCCCAGAGGACAAACTCAACCACTACGCAATTATGGGCGGTAAAGCAGGGTCACTAAGAGCTGAGACTGCGTAGTACACATTAGTTGGGGTCTGAGTGAAGGATTTTCTCTGGTCGACAAATTTTCAGGAAAAATGATGAAGGGTGAGAAAAATGTGAAATTATGTAGATGTGACATCGTGATCAAACACTTAGCATGACTCGATGATAGGGCACCATAAACCACCAAGACAAACATGTGCTCAGTGAGATTGTCTTAAGGTTAAGAGTGACAAGTTTGACACTTGTGATAGACCTTCGAACGACCGTGACGACACTTGCGTGACAGTGCTTACAACTTTGTGTGTGAGTACGCTTGATGTTCATAGAGAAATGACAACACATGCACACAAGGATCAACCTTCAAAATTACCATAACAAGATCGCAAACATGACAAAGCAATCAACATTCCAAAAGATGATCACTGGCCAGACAAGAAAAAGGGTGTAAAGACTCTACAAGAGCTCATAGGATGAGCTCGAGTATTTGCAACTATGAGTGGAAAAACCAAGGAAGGCTCCAAAATTTGGATTTATACCAAAATTTCGGAGGGTGTTGTAGCCACTACAACACTTGGTGACACACTGGTTAAATACCAACTTCTCTGTTTTGGCTCATTTTCAGCACAGGGCCTTGGCCTTTCAGGGAGTATTGATTCGTTGTGCAGGTCACTTTGTCTTCCCCGCTTACCCCATGGACAAACATGGTTCACCCTGTACCAACTTAGTCATCACAACAAAAGATTTAGCTGGATCACAATGTTTCAAAATCAGGAATTGTAGTTTGGCTCACGAGCTTAAGATTTTCAGAGTATAAGTTTTCATCACTCGTGTTTCTCCACTTCCAGGAGGCCTAGATAGTGCCCCAACGAAGTCACATAGGAAAAAAAGCATCGCTCCACTGCCAGCGAGCCTAGTCAGCACCCCAATGGAGTTGTCTGCTTCACCTCTCTACGTAGGAATCCTTTATCTTCTTTTTTCCTTTGTGTTTTTTTTAAAGAGGATTGTTCATAGGCATTTATTTATGTTGGGGTAGAAGAGGGATCCCAACTTATTGAGAGTAGAAGAGGTTGTTCCTTCAGAGAAGCATGTAAGACCTCTGATTTAGGTTTTCTCATTTAGATTTTTCCCCTTCTTTGTTACTATTAGTTTGATAAATTTGAACATACAGAGCGGAATACTGAGTACATGCATGGAATTTCCCAGTGTGGACATAGGTGCATGGTTTGACCAGAGGTTCCTTGTTAATTTTAGGTATGTTCTATGCTAGAGCAATTTATTTAAATTTTCACAGTTAGCAATCACATCAGCATTACGATAAACTGCAGATAGAACATAAATACAAAACGTAGAAGACAAGCCAAGACAAGAGGACACAAGATATGGCGCGAGTCAGGGACAAACCCCACAATGTGTGGGGAAACCCTTTGATCAAATCTTCTTTTATCTTCAAAATTCAGCACAGAGAGAGAGAGAGAGTGCATTTACAATAGAAGTCAACACTTTGACTTATCTAGATCTAAGCATAGATCATCTCCTATAACGATGAGATCAGTTGAAGACATTCTGCTTCAACTGATCCTCAAGGTGACTCCTTCACCTATCATCATTCTACATCTCATCCATTTGTTGCCCATACATCATCGTCATTATGTTGCCCCTACTAGTATGACTCATTGTCATCATGCTGCCTGTGCATATGCTGCCCCTTCCATCATCATGATCTACCCATGATCTACATCATGCTGTTGTCCATACATCATGCTGTCCTCTGCCATTATATATAGTGTGCCTTCCATGCCATGCTATGCCATGCCATGTCAATGAATATGCTGACACAATTCCATTCTAGATTATATCATTGACTGCTATATGCATCAACATTATTGCCCATCATGTTGTTGCCCATGCTCCATGTATCTTATCCATCATCATGCTGCCCATACCCATGTGCATCATCATCATCATGCTGTTCTGACAGATGGCATACTATCACTGCTGTTCATTGTGATAGGGCTGCTACAGGTATGCCATTCTATCACTGTTGTTATCATCATTGCTGCACCATGACTGCGTTAATACGCTGACTGTCTATATGACAGCATTTCATACATCATGTTCCTTACCTTGCTACCTTAACTGTGTTCATTTATGTGCTGCCTTGACTTGTATACATCTGTGGCAAGGGCTCTTTTAGAGCTTCCTTAGACAGTGGATGGAAGGTCCCATATATATCTCCTTGCTGCGTAAACAGGTCTCCTCATAGGACTGTGTATAGATCCTCTTTCTGACTGCAGATAAAGAGTCGCTTTCTTGCTGCGTATAGGGTCAATAGACAGCGGCTACAGGCCTTCATTTAGGGCCTATATTAGCCCTCCTCTCATTTGCAGATTGAGCCTTTTGAGACAGCGTATAGAGGCTCATTTATGTTGCTTATACGTCTCCTCTTTTCTGCGTGTAGGTGTCCTCATAAGCCTGCGGCTAGGGCATATCTGTACGGTGGCTAGGGCTGCAGCTACGGCTTCATTATGACAGCGGCTAGGTCTCCTTTCTAGGGCTGCGTTTAGATATCTCCCTTGACTGCGTATTAGGCCCTCCTCCTTGCTGTGGATTAGGCCTCTCTCTACTGCAGTTAGGGCCTCCTTTAGTCAACGGATTAGGGCTTCTTTAGACAGCGTATAAGTGCCTCCCTTTGCTGTTTAGATTATCATACTGCAGCTAGGGCATCATCCAAGGTCAACGTATTCTTCTAAGTGTCTCTCCTTCACCAATAACCCAAGACGTGGAGAGGAGGAGATCACTTGAAGAATGTGTGTCAAATGACTTCAAGTCCTCTTCTATTTATACTAAAACGTAGAGGTTGAATGGACGTGACTATTGGGCTTCAGAGCCTACTCAAGTTGCTGGTCGGCTTGATAATAATTCCATAAACAAAATAAATTCATATCTCCATAAATACTTATCGGAATTGGATGATCTTTGGATCAATCTTACACCTCTCGACGAGAGGGATCCAATAAAAATATCAGCTGCCATAAATAAGCCGACCCACATGGAGTTTGGCCCTAGTTGCCAATTTAACATTCCCTTATAGACGGATTGTCTTTTCTGTCGAGACTTCATTGACCAAAAGTTAAAACCTACCATAGAGAAGATAGAGATAGGACTCGCCAAGCGTTGCAGTGTCACAAGACTCCTAAACTTCAGCCACATACTTATTCAAAAGCTAGAAAATGGTGTAGGAAAACACTTAATTACAAAACGAAATGGCAAGCCATCAAAACAAAGAAAATGCATCAAAGTAAAACAAAAAGAACAACAATAAACATGCTACGTACATAGGTCGGGGTGTGGCCCCAAAGAATTGAAAATAACATTTTAAATCTTGGCCATTAATGGGAAGTTTATCATTCCTCCTGTCAAGTGATTGGAACTTTGTGTGTTTTCCTTTGTCTTCATGAGTTTTATCCCACTTCAAGACTAAGTCACCCACATTGAGGGGTGTTCCCTGCAGAATTTCAATCAAACCATCTCTTGATACAGTTCTGGTGGATTGTAATTTTTTCTTTTTATTTCATCTATTGTTCTTGTAACTTGTGTAATGTGTCCATCCTACTCTGAACCAATAGACACGATTTTCCTTGGGATTATTGGGATAACTTGAGAGTAGGAAAGTATATATTTGGAGGGAGGATGGCTTATTTTCCATACACAAGGAAGTATGGATATGTGTTCAGAGAGGGTTTGGGTGTAACTCAGTCAGCCCATAGAGTATTCACAAGAGAGGAATGTCAGTTTCGTTGTTTAGAGTAAATGGTCCTTTTTATGATGCGAATGGGATTTTTGTTTGTAGATTCGGCAAGATCATTTCGGTGCGGGTAGTAGTTAGATGAATGCTTATGAAAAATACCATATTTCAATGAAAAATCATAAAGTTTCAATCAAGAGAATTAAGTTTCATTGTCAAAGACAAGTGATACAGAATGCCAAACCTCGAAATGATGTTATGCTGAAGGAAACTGATGACTTCCTGGTCATTCACTTGTTTGAGTGGAACTACTTTGGTCCACCGCGTGAAGTAATATGTAGCATTTAGGATGTAGGAGTGTTGCTTTGATGAATGTGGGAATATTTCCCCAATGATTTCTAAGCCCCATTGTTGGCATGGTTCGTACACTGAAACAAGCTACAACGGGGTTGCTAACCTTTGAGTTCTATCGGTACTCGCTAACAGACCGAGCACTTGTGGGCATAAGAGTGTGCATATTTGCATAATGTGGGTTAATAGAAATTGGATCTCATGAATTTTTGTATTGTTCTGCTACCCACGAAGTGACCCTTGGCTGGTCTGCCATGCAGATCACATAACACACTCTTTGAATCCTGTGCTTCTAGGCACTTGAGCAAAATGCCATTGTGGTGATTTTTGTAAAGCACTCATGCACCAACTGGTAAGATAAGGCTTTGAGTCAGAGTGCCCTGTTCTTCCACATAGAGAAGTGAGAGGTCATGGTGTCGTGCTCAATGTACTGACACACTTCTTCATACCAAGAGTTACCTTGCGAAGTGGGTGGTGCTTGCTCTACATTGTACATGTCAATTTCTTACTCCCAATTGGCGAGCTCTGCTTCTTCCTCTTGCGTGTGAACTACTTCCGGTGCTAGACTACAAAGATCGTGACCCTTGATGGTGTAAACTGGCTTGATGTTGAGATCATACTCTTGTAGTCCTATCATATAGTTCGCACGTCTTTCACCCAACTCTTGTTGAAAAAGCAACAATTTGACTGTTGGGTGCAACACAAAGACTATGAAATTATTTTTCAGTAGGTAGGGTCTGAAATGTTTCACTGCCTTGTATACAACATATGATTGTTTATCCATGATAGGATAGTTAAGCTTGAGACCCTGAAAGCTTGTGCTCATGAAGGAGATGGGATATTCATTGTTGAGCTTGTCCTTGTTATTGAGCACTGCAACGAGTGAAGTGTCGAAAGTGAATCTGTAAAGCAAGAAATATGTGTTGAAATATGGGTTGCATAGCACAGGTGCTTCTGTTATTTCCTGCTTGATATGAGTGAACGTGTCCTGTTCCTTCTTCCCCCAGTTGTAAACTACATCCTTCTTGATCATCTCTTGTATGGGTTTCAAAATCTGTGCATAATCTGAGATGAACTTCCAGAGGAAGTTGATCTTTCCCAAGAAGGACTTCATGGCCTTGTTTAGGGGTTGAGAAATCTACGTGATGGTCTAGAATTGGTTTGGATCTATGTTGATCCCACTCTTGGAAATGATGTTCCTAAGGAGGTTCCCCTGAGACACTACAAAGACGCTCTTCTTGGGATTCAAGAATGTCTACTACTTGCGACATCAATCAAAGATCTTCTTGAGATGGCGCAGGTGGTCTAATTGTCTTTTGGAAAAAATTGTTACATAATCAAGGTAGACCACCACACTCTGTCCGATGAGCCCACGGAAGGTGATGTCCCAACCCAAATGGAATTCTTCGATAAGCAAATGTACCCCACTTGGTACGGAATGTAGTTTTCAGTCTATCAGGTTCTGCTACCAAAACCTGGTTATATCCTGAAAAATTTTCTAACCAAGAAAACATTTCTACTTTAGATAATGTTTGCAAGATGTGTTCCAAGGATGACATAGGGTATTTTTCTTTGTCTGAGCCACGATTTAGATTTTGGAAATCAACAAGCGTATCTCCCCGGACTTCTTTATGACATGAACTAAGTTTGAAACCCATGTAGAATGACAAAATTTATAAATGATCCGAGCATCCAACAACTTAGTCAACTCTTTTTGAATAAGGGGCTCCAGTGACGAATGTACTTTCCTAAGATTCTGCTGGAACAGTTTGGCCCCTTCCTTGATAGGGATGATGTGTTGGATTATTCTTGTGTCATATGTTTTCAATTCATCGTATGTCCATGTGAATACATCACGGTACTGTCAGAACAGGTGGACAAAGTCTTGTCTCTCTTTTATTGTGTAACAAATACCGAGATTCACGAACACTGGATCTTTGATTGTTCCCATATTAATATGTTCGTGCATCAATGTGGAATTGTGGGTTTTAGTGTTCATGGGTCCTTTGAGGTGGTTCTACAAATCATATAGCTTCTTAAGTGAAACCACACCCTTGGGGATGAGGTTTCCTTTATTGTCATCAATTATGTCTTGTAGAGATTGCTCATGCATGTCTTCATCTATCTTTGCACCCTTGAAGACGTCAATGTTGGCCATGAAGTGCGATATCTATTCATCATCATGAAAAACATGTAAACTAGTGATGTTGTCAGGGACAGATGGCTTCTACAAAATTTCAACAGAAAGTCTATCCCTAAGCAGTATCATCCTTGCAGCTACATTCGCGAGAGCATATACAGTTGCATTACACATTCTTGGTACAAAGATGATATTGAAAGCTTAGAAGTTAGAGATAAGTTTCCATTCCTCTTGTTGGTAACTCTTAAGATGAGGTGAAACACATTGTATGGTGTTACATACCTAACACACCACGATCTCTTAATCACCTACCACTTTCAACACATCAACGTTGAGGTTGATGGCTTTCTATAAGCCCAAAACAAGTGCTTCATATTCAACAATGTTTTTCATGTCTCGAACTCCAAGCAGCTTGAGATTGAGTTTTTCCTTTGCCTTGGGTCTATCAAAACACACTTGATTCCATAGCCATCCTATGTTTTGGATCCGTCAAAATACAAGGTCCACAAGTTTTTTGTACAAGGACCGCTTACCGCACTAGTACTGCTAACACTACTGCTACTACTGTTACAATGTACTATAAAATTTTCATTTTCGTCAGTTGGGCAAGGAAGGAGACCCAATTGTCTGCCTGGTGGGGTGGGGCTCGGTTATATAAGATAACACCCTAGTTGTGTTTCTAGAAAGAAATTGCTGAACAAAAGTTCTTCGAAAGCCAATAGTTCATTTTGACCATCTAAGGGAGTAATGTTATGTTTCATATATATCTATGAAAACACCCAGATTTGGTTGTTTTTTCCCTTGTGCAGAAGCCATAAGTGTGACTAGTCTGTAGCAAAATATCCTTGCAACTTGCTAGACCAGTCTCTGCTGAGTAATAAGCCATATGATTCCGGGATGTCCATAATCACAATGTTAATGCAATGATGAACTCATCCATCAAACAATAACCGAGTGATGACATCCCGAAGTTCATTAATGGCTGGTACACATGTTCGATCCAGTTGGATGATTTGTGCAGTTGTACTTCTCCATTGCGCATTGATCTGTTTAGCGATGGAGAGTGGCATGACATTGACTGATGCGCCAGAATCAAACAAACAATTGTGGACATCGAAGTTAAATATTTCAAATGATAAAAAAAATGTTGGGTAGAGCGATATTTCTTCTTGAATGCAAAGGGTGTTGAGCACAGATGCAAGTGATCTGGGAGACTTGCTTGGTCCCTTACTGGAAGAGGAAATATTGTTTGTGGATGTTTGCCTCAGTGCGCCCAAAATAATATCTCCCTGACCCGTGAGCTTGGTTAACTCATAAAGGGAGATGTGCACACAAGTATTTTTCATATCTTCAACAATATTGTAATCTAAAGCGAGAAGACTCATTGAGTTTTCCAAGGGTAGACTTGTGTGCGTGTTGTTCGGTGGGCTGCTTTTTCCTTTGCTTCTCATGGGTGTACTTTTAGCTATAGCTCTACTATCGTATTTTCCTTGTGATTTATGCATGGAGATGACCGGTGAGTCCACTGTTTTGAGAAGATGTTGTCTCACTTTTGCTCTCAGAATCTCAAAAATAGTGGGGGCCCTTTGACTACTCAAACCGTGTTGATTGTTCTGCTCTAGGTCCGGATGGTCACTCAGAGGATCTTTCTTGGTGGTTGTCTTCTTCTGGTAAAAATTAATACATTGATACATGTTGATTACATACTTGACACTTGGAGCTTTATTAGATGTAGCAACTTCCTCTTCATCTCCATCCTCAGGTTGAACCTGCTCACTGGCTTTAAAATGATCAATCAACCTTGTAGCCATGGTGCTCATCACTTGGTTCCATTCTGGACAAGTATTTTTTGAATGTCGGTCTTCATGGACCATGCAAAAGTGATCCGTCACAATCTCGTGCAGGTGGAGCACAATGCTAGAGTTCTGCGCAGATTTAGCTGGGAGGATACTGCTGTTGCCTGATGTCACATTCTTCTTCTATGTGAATTTGGGAGGCTTGTTGCTCACAACTATCTTGATCATTCATTGTTTGAGTTCAAAGTTTTCAAGGACTTGATGAGATGAGTAAGGTTCTCAATTTCACTTATTTCCTTTTCCTTTACCTTACTCACATCAATCTCAGACCTCCTGCTCGTGTCTTTAGAGTCCTTAGCTAGTTCATCATCTACAATGACTCTAATAGTGCGTAGGTCTTTCTCCACACCAATTTCCTCTTGGAAATTTTCTAAAAGTGTTTCTTTCACAACTCACTTGAAGAACTGCGCAATGCTGGCCAGTAATGTGGATGTGTAGTAGTCAATCATGATGGAGTCATGAGGTTTGGTGTCTATAGTGAACTTGTTCAAGATATAGTTAAACCTCTCGTTAAAATATTTCACTTTTTATTTATGCTCCATCTTGATTCTCCCCAACTCTTTCAACAACATGGTGGAGGTTTTGTCGTTAACAAAATTTTCAAGGAAAATTCTCTTGAACATCTCTTGAGGATATGGTACCATACAACTGCTCTTCCATCCAAGGTACATGGAAATAGTCTACATCCAACATCGTCATAACGTATCTTGAATGTCTATAGATGTAGGTAGAATGTGTCTAGATGATCTTCTGCCTTCATTGCTCTATCAGGGTCATACTTTGTTAACAATTTCTCTTTGTGTCTTGGCATATTGTGCAAGAATCCTGGGAGTGCCAATATGGCCTGTGTCATCCATTCCAAATTTTGATCATTCATATTGTCCTTTTCTTCATACTCCTCCTCTTCTTCTAAATTTGACAGTTCAACCTCTAAATCTATTGGTTCGTCTCTGCCTCTGCCTCCTCCACTACCTTCTCGTCTATTGCCTCTGCCGAAACCTAAGCCCAAGAGTAAGTTGTTAGCCTCTTCTCCTTGTAGGAAAATATGAAGTTCCTCTTTATTCTCAACAAATTATGCCAATTCTTCAAGAGTGGCGAGGATTACTTCTTCAACATATGAGACTAGCACTCCTATAGGTGTAGTCTTTTACTTCCTTTGCGAAAAGGGAAGAGTGTATACTCTTGGAATCATCCAAAAACTTTAGAAAACTGACGGGTGATGGTACAAAAAACATGAATGTGATGCTAGGAAATTTCTTGTTCGAGTTTGGGAGGTAAGGAGTAACCAAATTGAGAGTTGCACATGGGAGAGAGGGAGTTCGTGTTACTACATTGACCAGATTTTAAATAAGTTGGGTTGGTAGGAAATTCAGCGATAAAATGTTGGTTGCCCTCCTTGCAGCACCAGAAATGTTGACGGATCTAGACCCACCAACATTTAGGGATCTCCCCAGTATGAATTCCCGACTAGTCTTCACATCGTTTGGTGTAGGAGTCACATCTGGTACAATGGCCCGTTTCCATTATCATAGAGATTTTCCTTATCTCTTGTTGTTCAACACCTGAGAGTGTTATGCTTGTAACTTCAAGAAATCGAGGTGAGTATGTCTAGTGAGTGTGTAATGTGACTTTGTGTCTGGGTTCTCTTACTGTAAGGGAGAGGCTACAAGTGAGCCTCTAGATGAGAGGTAGTAGTACCACATTGGGAGAGACACATGCGAAAGCAACAAGTGTTTGTCCAACATACAACGAAATAGTCCACAATGGATGCAATAGTTGTTAAAACCAAAGCGTAAGAGGAAACATGTACATCATCTAGCAGAGTAGTCCACACAGGGGTGATTGTTGCTATAACCAAGGAAAACAAGAATGGTCTATCTAATGTCCATCGGAGTAGTCCACACAGACGAGACAACAGTGATAAACAATAAAACACATATTCAACAATGTAAGTACTAAAATAATCAAATTAGTTCAACTCTCTTAGTATAGGTTAAGGAAAGATGCATTACAAACATTTAAAGAATAGTCTTACAAATATATACAAAACATGCGTGAAAACGTGCTGACCTGAGACACGCTTTTGAATTAAGCAAAAGTTCCAAGACACATCTATAAACCATACATCACTAGCCCCAGTATTTGGACATTGGAGCCACTCCTCACTCCTCAAAGAACAAACTACATAGTCTCAAGGCTATGTGGGAGGAGCCAAGGTGAAAATTCCTTTTCTCATACAATGAGGGGGTATATATAGCCAAGGGTGATGCTTGACCCTTGTGAATCTTGGACTTCCCTCATGACTGTTCAACTTCCTATGACTTTTCAACTAATGTGACTCTTCCCCTTCATATGTGTGTCTCTTGGAATGTCACTTTTCAACTAATGTGACTCTTCCACTTCATATGTGTGTCTCTTGGAATGTCACACTAAATTACATTTGATTACAACAAGTATGGCCCATAGTAGTGATGTGGTCGAGACAACTCATGACACAACTAGACATGACACTGCTGACATGTAGTTGAATGTGGTGTCAATCTCAAGTTGTTTTGTTCTTGAGTGATAGATGTGCTCTCCATGTGTTGTGTCTTCGCCTCCACATACAAATTGTTGTAGGGTCTTTGATGGTCTTGGTATTTTCTTGATGGTTCACAAGCATGTATCCCTTTTGCTTGTTGGTCAATGTTCTTGGTACGTTCGTTTAGTTGCGAGCAAGTCTTCTAACATGCGTTCCTTATTCATCCTGTTTGTTGTCACACCATGCTCCATCAATGTACCTGTTCTTGTAATTCACTCATGATGGGATGACATCAAATCAAAAAATCTCCTAGTCTAGCATGATGCATTATTTTCAGTTTTGGGTTTAGGTGACTAGGAGGGAGGAAAATACACTAAAACTGCGCAGAGTACAACCCAATATGGGATGAGAGGCTATGGAGTACTATTAGGAAAAATTGTGTAGAGGTCATTGGGAGGAAAAATTGCACAATCAAGGACCAACAGTGATAGCTACGAGGTGGAAGCCAGCTAGACAAAGCTACACAATTCCCGGGAGGAAGACAAGGAAGGGTGTTTGGGGCACTGTTGGACAGTTCTGCACATTTGTTAGGGTGAGCATTGAGCAAGTCACTTAGGGTCTAGTTGAGAATCTGCATAAATTATCTAAGGGAGACAGAGTTGGGCAGTAAGGGACACTAGGAGGAAATTTTGCACAATTTTCAAGAGGAGGGCATGTCGGGCTACAAGGAGATGCTGGTCATAATTGCACAAAACTGAGAGATAGTGCACGATAGGAAGCACTGCACAATTTCTGTAAACAATGCAGAGAGGGGCAACAGCAGGTGTACCATCTAGATCTGCACAATCTTCAGGGACAGTGCAAAGCATGCCAGCAGGAGGCTGAGTCAGCATGACTGTGCAATTTTCGCAGGCAATGTAGGGCAGGCAGCCGGGCATGTATGCACAATTATAGAGAGGAGTGCATCCCTCGGTCACAATGCAATGTAGATTTCCTGTTGACTAGAGGGAGGCTTGATAACTAATGCTTGGGGTAGCGTGGAGTGGATTGGGATTGGAGACAACTTCTACGCAATTATGGGAGACCAACAAATTGCTCACTTTTAGGATTGTGCAGTGCAGCTATCCCAGAGGAAAACCTCAAGCACTGCACAATTTTGGGAAAGAGAGCAGGGTCACTAAGAGATGAGACTGCGCAGTGCAGCTTAATTGAGGTTTGGCTAAAGGGGTTTGTTTGGTCGACATATTTCCAAGAAAAATGATTGAGTGTGAGAGAAGGTGAACTTGTGTAGATGTGACATCGTGATCAAACACTTAGCAAGACTTGACAATATGGCACCACAAACCACCAAGAAAAACATGTGCTTAGTGAGACTTTCCTAGGGTTAAGAGTGAAAAGTGTGACACTTGAGAGAGACCTTCGAACGATCGTGATGACACTTGTGTGACAATTCTTACAACTTTTTGTGTGAGTACGGCCGATGTTCACATAGAAAAGGCAACTTATACACACAAGGATCAACCTTAAAAATCACCAAAACAAGACTGTAGAGATGACAAAGCAATGAACGTACCAAAAGATGACCATTGCTCAGACAAGAAAAAAGGTGTAAAGACTCTACAAGAGCTCATGGAATGAGCTCGAGTGTTTGCAACCATCAGTGGAAGAATAGAGGAAGACTCTAAAATTTGGATATAAACCAAAATTTTGGAGGGTGTTGGAACCGCTACAACAATACCCTACTACAAAATATTGCAAACCTTAAATCAGTTAAAATAAATCTAGTTCTACAATGCATCTAACAACTTTAGAACTCATGTGTTAGACTTTCACTATGATTTAGTGCAAGATCTTAGATTTCATACATGAGCCAATAAGCTCCAAAAATAAAAACCAATTACAACTCAGATTCATATTCAACAATGAGTCTTATATTTTCACACTAGTCATCACATATTAAATAATTGTACTTCTACTAAGGTTTAGTTATAAAACCATGGAATTCATAAATGCTATCATCCTAGAGAATCAAACTTTGACTAGGGCTTAGTTCCAAACCCTATGACTCATGACCATCAATGATTAGGTCAAAACATATATCTAGGACTTCATAATCATGCACAAGCATATCATAACATGTGTTAGTTAAACCTAATGACACCAACATCAATATATTAAGGTTAGACATATAACAAACTTGATCAGACTAGGGTTTTGATTGGATAGACACATATATACCTAGGATTTTATTCCTAGGAAATTATCTAAAATAAGGTTCTTGATTATACACCCTACCAAACCCTAATGGTCTAGGGTTTCATAGAACAGTAACCCTAATTTATCAATACTTCAAAGGTTCATAATTTCAAACATTACCATTCAACCCTAACAAGTTAGGGTTTTCATAACCATACTAAAACCCCAAACATGACATTATCAAAGCAACATTCTCAGTAGACTTCATCAATAGTCCTAAGTAGGCTAGGGTTTCACATATTATCATCGACATACCCTTAAGATAGGGCTTTTACAAAGAACCTTTCTAGGGTTCCACAAGAGTAATAAAAGATATAAGGAGGGTATATTTATCTAATGATGAATCACCCAATCAAGAATCTTTACGATTCATGAAAGCTAGACACAAAATGCTAGTAGTAGTTTATCAAGAATGAATATCATGAAGAGAGAAAAAAAATTATATTTTAAGACATACCTTTGTTTCTTAACAAACCTTGTAATTCCAATGCTTTGTCTTTTCAGGCCTTCTTCCATAATCCTTGAGTTGTCAGCAAGTTTTTCCTAAACAAGGAAAACATGAATATAAATGTGAATAGTGCTTAATGCAAGAAAAACTAGATAAGTAAGGAAAAATAAAGATGAAAAGGGTAATAGGATACTTCTTTGGAGGTTTTTGATGGATCCCTCCAAGATTGAGGGATACCTATAACCTTATAAAAAAAGTCAAAAATGTTTTTACAAAATGTTTTAAACCTTCAAATACTGGAAATAAAAAATGAAACAACCAAATCTTAGAGAAAAGGACTTAGTGGTGTAATCCACTTATACCCTATTCCTCAGGTTTATTCTTCTTTGGGGATCCTTCTTCAACAACATTGGCTTGGTCTCTATTTCTTTTATTATTCTATGGATTGTCAGGACAAACAATTCTATAGTGACCCATTTTGTGACATTGGTAGCATTCTATTTTGAACATATTGACCTTCCTTCTTGGCCCTTTTGACTTCTTGAAGTTTCCTTTATTGTGAGAAGTGTAGTATGCATTTGAAACCTTTTCTTCTTCATTGTTGGATACTAATGAGATTGTGATTTCTTCTTGGCTCCAAGAATTCCATGATTGCTCGAAGGTAGGATCTTATTTCCAGCTGTTGAGACGTGAAGCAAACAAAATCCAAGTACGTGGATATCCAAATAATGCAGTAATTACTATATCCTTTCCTGGTACAATTTCATCTATGGCTTGAAGTTCACCTCTAATTCTAGATATACTTACAAAGAAGGAAGATGTAGTGTCATCCTTCATCATTTTTGTAGTCCTTAATTCATTCTTCAGGCTTGCTACTTGATCGATGTTCTTGATAGTGAACAATTTAGATGGGGCTTCATACATTTATTGAGCATGGTCTATATTGGAAATGTATGTGACAATATTTTCTTTTATGATTTCTACCATTAGTGTCATAGCCAATATTTCTGACTCTTTAAACTTTTATTTATCTGCATCACTATATTCTTCAGTAGGTTTCTTCACCTTTCTTTTAACCAATTCCAAGACCTTGTTCTTTCCAAGAATGAGTTCAATTATCTTCTTCCATTCCTTGTAATATGGTGCTCATTCCAATTTTTTCTCACTCTTTATTGTGTTAGACATTTCCCTTAAATATAGTGAGCTTATTCCCTTATGAGAGCTCCTTATATGATCCATTTTTCAATCCTTTAGACTTATTTCAGTAGATTCTCAAAACTATCTTTTTCCTTTTCACCTTAACTCTGATACCATGTTATAAAATAAAAAAGTAGAAATATTTTCTTAATAATATAATTACTTGTGATTCTTTTATCTTTATGTTATTGTTTTATCTTTTAGTTCAACAAGAAACAATAGCACAAGGAAAAAAAAATGTAGGCGGACATGTAGCGAAAGCCCCTATCTAGGGTAAAACCTAGTTACCAATTCTTCCTTCAATAGTTTATTGAGATAATCCAAGACTCTTGACCTAGAAAAAGACTTCCTCCACACCATGTCAATGCTCGATCCTTCTTGCAAATGATAACCCTTCAAAAGAAACTTTGACCTAGTAGCATAACCTTGTAGTAGAAGCTTCAAACCAACAACTCACAACAACAACAACAACTTTGACTACACAAAAAAAACTTTGATTTCCCTAGATACTCTAATGTGAGAGATTGGTGGGTCAAAATTTCAATCTTGATGTCATCTTTCTTCCCTCCAAACTTCGCACCCTTTTCCAACTCTTTTTCAACTTTTCACTTCCCAACATCTTGCTTATGGATATCAAACGTATAAGAGAGAATGAATTCTCCAAATGAATTTGAACTTCCATGTATATATAGCCTTCTAGTGAGGTCGAATTATCCTTCTTGAAGTCGACTTGATCTCCTTGAGGTCGACTTGGTGTGGAGGAGACAAATAGATATTTGACTCAGTACTAATTCTTTTTACATGATTCAAAAGCCTAAGAAGGGTCTCTTTTAATGGACAATGACTCTAATGCCTTAGAATAAATCCTAGAATTCTTCAATGGAGACTTTGACCTAAAAAATGATGACCCAAGCATGAAACCATGCTTTAATAAGTCATAATAATAATAATAATAATAACATTTTCTTCATTCTTTTGATAAATACATTTCATTGTGACTCAAATACATTTATGAATATTAAACCTAGTTACATATTTCAACACATTCATCATTAATTTATTGGTGGAGCATCAACTTAATTATCATGGTGAATACCCCAAGTATTTTTGTTCAACTTGGTGGTTTTATATATCCATGGTAAATTACCTTGGTTTTCATATCAACCTAGTTACCATCAATCTTCTCCATGATAATTTCTCGTGGTATATTTGGGTTGAATCCTATTTTCTCATCATGTGTTTGGTGTAAATATTAGCATCTGTTAGCATCAAGAAACAATGTAAGAAGTAAGTGATAAGTTATCTGTAGATTCCATTTTTGCCATTAATCTTGTGAATATTGGTTTTCCTTATGTGTTCTAGTTCAGGTGTAAGGCATAATACTGAGTATATGTTGGTGTGATCAAGAGGTATCTTTTGGGACATGCTTTGAAATTTTTGTTTAATGATCTGATTTGGCATGTTTGAGTAGTAATTATCTCATGCAAGGAACATGATATGGTAACAGTGCGATGAGTCCACGCAAGGTTTGGTGAAATTACAATATAAACATATATATCTCTCTGGCATGATTATGTAAGGTTGATTCCATGTCCTCTGAACAATTATATTAGTAAATTGATTGGGATGTCAACAAATTGGTCAAAGTTTGTTTCAACACAAGTGAATGATTGATCTAGCACTATATGGCATACCTACAAGGGATCAAAATGTGTGCATGAATGAATAATATTTATTGCTACTGATGTTGTTGAATGAGTATTGTTGGTAGCTTTTTTGTGCATGAGTAAGACATGATTGCCTTTATTTTTGTTGGAGTTTGATTATGAGTTGATTAACAGAGTTAATATTCATATTTAGCATGTTGTTGTAGTATTGATGCCTAGAAAAGAGCCATTATAATAGTTTTCTTGATGAGTTAGATGAAGAATAGTGATTGTGTATCACTAAGATGTTGAATATGTTCAGCTGCTACTAATGACAAGGACTTGCACTGGTCTAACCACTATACTTAAATATAAACCCCATGTCATTGCTAAAGTGATAGATGTAGTTGTCTATTTGAGGGATACTCTTGTTATTAATAGATCTAGGGTTAGATCTAAGACTTTTGTGATCCATAATGTAGAAGAAAGTCTTTCAGATTAATCTGGGGTTGTCTCTTGTTTAATGCTATGTTAGGGATACTCTTGTAGTTATTGTTTTTTGTTGTAACATTTCAGTGGTGTTATAACAAGTGCTTGACTAAGAATTTAACTTCATATTTTAGATTTCTGGGATTGTTGGCTTGTTGTAGTGATTATTATGGATAACTCCCATCCATTTTGACTTGAGAATTGACATTTAGAACCTACAACTAAGGTTCATGATCAGGATAACTATGGAATCAATGTTTCTAAAGTGTTGAGGCCTTGGTTAGAATTATAGTTTGTTGAGAGAATCATATGTACAACAATGTTTACATGTTGTCTATTTGAGGGATAGTATTGTTATTAATAGATGTAGGGCTAGATCTAAAACTTTTGTGATCCATAATGTAGAAGAAACGTCTTTCGGATTAATCTAGTGTTGTCTCTTGTTTAATGCTATGTTAGGGATACTCTTGTAGTTATTGTTTTTTGTTGTAACATTTCAAAGGTGTTATAACAAGTGCTTGACTAAGAATTTGACTTCAGAGTTTAGATTTATGGGATTGTTGGCTTGTTGTAGTGATTATTCTGGATAAATCCCATCCATTTTGACTTGAGAATCGACATTTTGAACCTACAACTAAGGTTCATCATCAAGATAACTATGGAATCAATGTCTCTAAAGTGTTGAGGCCTTGGTTATAATTATAGTTTATTGAGTGAATCATATGTATAACAATGTTTACATGTTGATGAGATACTACTCATGATAGGGATTTTGTAACAAGGTTGATGTATTTTTTGTGTTAAAAGGATGAGCATTGTTACATAGTTTTGATTGTGTAAATTTATGGCTCAAAGCTTGTTTGAAGACTGAAGTTATTTAGGATTGATATTGCGAGGGTACATATTTGAGGGCCACATGAGAGTAAGAATGTTGATGTTGTAGGATATGTTGATGCTTCCAAAGCTTATGTGTGCATGTCAATGATAGGAGTATGATTATGTTGTTGATTTTTTTGATATGTTTTTGATGATCACGATGATGTGTTTTCGTGTTGAGTTATGCTTTGTGTTGCAATTAGTGTTAGTATGTTGATGAAACTCTTTCTTGCTAAATTGATTGTTGACCTAGTTATGATGAGGTTGCCAAACTGTCAATGACAAGGCCTAGTGACAGCCTAGTTGATTTTTGTTTGAGATTGATGTTGAAATGATACATTTGATGATGAAAAAATAAGTGTTGTTGATGATAGAATTATGTGTTGCAAATGACATAAGAATGATTATTAATGATGTGTTGATGATAATGAAGTTTTTGAATAGTGAAGAGATTTGCATGAATAGTTTGTATTGATTTGAAGTTGATGTTACATTTGTGCTAAAGGGAGTGGATAGAGTTTAAAATGTATGAAATATAGATCCACCATGTGTTTGGGGTAGGTTCCTTCAACTAGTTGGTGCAAACGAACTGATCTGAGGGAGTAAGTGCTCCCTACTGGTGGGTGCTAGTGAAACTGTGAAGGGAGTGGATGCTTCCTACCAGTGGGTGCCAAAAAAACTGTGAAGGAAGTGGGTGCTTCATGCCCATGGGTGTCAGCGAAACAATACAAGGGCATGTATGCTTCCTATTGGTGTGTGATAACAAAACTATGAAGGGTGTGCGTGTTTCTTTCTAGTGGGTTCCAACGAAACAATGAAAGGGAGTAGGTGCTTCATATTGGTTGATGCTAGTGAACAAATCTAGGTGGATATTGGTGGCCATCCACCTATTCCACTTAGACTCCAAACATTTTTTTCTATTAGTTTCCTATTTTTCAGCACAATTTCACATTTTAACAGTTTTCTATATTTGGCAGTTTTCGGGTCATGAACTTCTAGAGCCGTTTTGAGGACCTAAATGGTGTTTTTTGGGAAAATGGGAAAGCATTTATCAAATATTAGTGTTTCAAGTCAAAATTGGTTTCCTCATATAATCTTATCTAATGGGATATTGTACACACCAAGTAGATATTGTATGCCAGAGCTACAACATTGGGAAGTTGAAGTTCCAACTAACCCCATCAGGGCCCATACCTTTCGATGCTTCATCTCCTTGGGTTAGGTTTTTTGTGTTGGAAACATTTAATCACTACTGATGGGGGGGCGTGAATCAGTAGTGTGTCTTATTAACAAAATTTTCCTTTTATTTACTTTACTGAATCACACACACACTAATTAACACATCTCATTAAACATTTGTAGATCTATGAATAAATAATAAGAAACACATACACCATATGAGAAACATAACCATGAACAAGAACAAAACAAAGAATAAACACATGAGACACAAGATATCTGGTTGAAAACCCTTCACCAGATAAAAAAACCACCCTTGCAACTATTGCATTACTCTGAATCTTCTATTACGCTAAATATGTCTTTTACATAGATTTGTTAACTCCCATCAACATGGAGACTCGACCTCATATTTAATCAACTGAATCCCATCAACCAAGAGACTTGATTCTACTGATCATCTCGGAAGACTATGTTCTCACACGGATCTATAGACTACCATCCCATTAGAGCCACCATGATCAACGATCTTCACCCAACTCTGATTGGACTATCCAACTACCATTGGATTGAGAAATTGTTCCTTTCGTTGAAACTTCGCAATCACTGCTCCACATCCATGAAGTCATTTCTCCTCTACTCTATATGGATCTTGTTTAATCTATTTTCACACAGATCCCAAGAATTTCTACTCAAATTGATTCAACGCTGCAATACAATTTCTAGCAGCAAGACATCATCATCAAATCAAAAATAAAATAGCACAACTTTCTCTCTACTCGAGAAAAATAGTAGCCGCAATGTATCCAACAAAAACTAAACAATATAATCACCAACAACTAAAAATAAAAGGCATCCATAACATCAAATTCTCACTCCAAACTATAATTTATGCATAATAATATTAACAACATACAACACAATGGCTATGTGCCAAATGCACTAGGAGAACCTGAAAAACAATGTGAGAGTGATAAACTTGGAGCTATTCCAATCTCTCCATCAATACCAAAAACTCAGCTAGAACTCTCCACATATCTGCTCTGAAATATGAAACTCTGCAACAATACTATGCTTTAGTAAATGGATTTGCTCATACAACTTCCATTAGAGCTCATACATTAAATAAATCAAACTCACTAATGGATTTGAAGCATACTCAGACAATAAAACCTTCACTCGTTCATTATCACATGCAACCAAACAATACACAACTCCAAAATGATGTATATAAAAGGTATTGGGTGAAATTCATCTTTGGGTTAGGATCAAGAGTGCATAAAGTTGACAGAATCAAGACATAATCATCACTACTTGTGCATTAAAGGTATTCACACCCAATGGAGGACTTATTTAACCATTTCCTATGTTAACTAATTAATTAAGAAGCTTTCGTGAATTACCATGTCGAATTTTTCCCAATCTACACGAGGAATGCAAAATAAATTACTTTCAGGATGTATAAACGACTTTCCTTCATAAAACCTACACATACACGAGTTTCCTTCACAAGACCTACTTATGCCTCTCGAAATTGAGTTTTCTCAAGAGTTTTGTAGCCTTGATCTTGCATCTGATCAAATCCAAACTTCCAAGAATTGTTTATCAACTTGGGGGGGCATCCCCTAATGTTATCTAACCTCTGAATGTTGAAAATAGCAACAAGAAATGCTAAAAATAACACTGATATAAATAGTAGTTTGGGTACCAGTGTTGGACATAGCAACAAGGAATGTAAAATGGAAGTGATAAAAATAACATTGCTATAAATAGTATTTCGAGATAGATTCCAATTTTATTTAGTCCCTGAACTAAAATTGAGAAGTAAAATTCGAATTTGATCTTAGTAGCTGTTTGTAAAATAATTAATTAATTTATCTTGAGTTAATTAGTTGTAGAAAATCAAACATGAAGTCTATGTGGGGACATGCAACAGTGTCTCCATTGATTGAGGAATTTATCCATCAGTTAAAGAGATAAGGATGAGTTATAATATTGAGTTGTAATTAGTTGGCTCAGTTAACTGAGTTAAGTCCAGTTAGATTAGTTCAAATAGTTTTTTGAGCTAATTGTGAGTTCAGTTAGTTAATGCATGCATGCACGTAACTGTTGCACTTTAGATAATTGAATATTCTCTCATAAATAACTCATGCATGTCAGTTCATTTAGAGACCCAGTTGAGATCAGAGGAAGGGACAATGTACTATCAGTTGGACGATTTTTCCTATATAGGAAACTCATCCATGTAGAAGGAATTATCTCCTTCAGGTTTGTGCAGTTATTTCTGAGCCAAGTGAGTAGTGTGAGGTGGGAATTCACACAAGTGGCAGCACTGGACCCCAAGGAAAACTGTGCAAGGAAATAGGAGGCTTGGAGGACTGAAGGAAGGCACAGTTGTTGCCTATTCTGTCTATGAGCAACAGTTAGGGATTTTACTGAGAGCTGGATAGCTTGTGAGCTAAAGCTTTGTGTAATCTTGAGATATTTCCTCTTGTATGATAATACAGAGATCAAGGTTTTTATCTAAGGATTTCCCCAGAGTATTCTTCTGTGTTTCATGTCTATGATTTCTTCTTCTCTGTTATATGTGTTCTATTTGATCTTGCTCAAAATCGATTAAGCTTCCGCAAGTTTGATTGTAGAAGTAGATTAAGTATTTTGCTTTAGTACATTGCATAATTTGTTTAATCTAAGGTGAAATTTCTACGTGGTATCGGAGCAAAGGTGATCAAAGCGGAGAACAATATACAAGAAGGGAGAAGTTCAAAGTTTGAGGTTCTTGAATATAGAAATCAAGTCCTTATCACATCTCAATTTCACCAATGGCGTTTAACGGTTTAAGACTCGAGTATGCCCTTGATGGCAGCTCAAATTATATAGCCTGCAAGGATCAAATGGAAGTAGTATTAGAGGATAACGGTCTAAAGGACTTCATTGATCAAGAAGTCCCCAAGCCGGGAGCAGCTAATGCTACAGAATTGGCAGAATGGAAGAAATGTGTGGCTAGAGCAAGGATAATCCTCTTAGAGGGAGTTTGAGACCACATTGTCTTGAGTCTCCATGGGAAGGAGACATCGTTTTTGATGTGGAAAACATTGAAAGATCTATATCAGAATAACAACGATTAGAGGAAGCTGGCGTGACAAGCTTCGGAAAATCAAGTGTGAAAAGGGTGACACGATGTCTACATATCTGAACAAGCTCACCACTTGCAGGGGTGAGCTTGGAAGTGTAGGGATCATGATAGACAATGATGACATGGTCAGTCTTGCTCTCCTTGGTCTTCCTAAGAGCTGGAATAGCTACCAAGACTCGTTAAATGGAAGAGAGAAACTACTAGATTGAGAACGACTTTGGTTAGATCTAATGTGGGAGAAGATAAGAAGAAGCACTAGAGATGGTTCTTTATCCAAGGAGGATGAAGAAAATTGTGCCTTAGCGAGTAAGGCAAAGAAAGTGAAGGAGAGGGATTCTCATCCCAAATCGAGTCCTTCCCATGGTGGGAAGAAGTTTGACAAATCAAAAGTTCGATGCTTTCATTGCCATGAGGTGGGCCATTTTGCTACAAATTGTCCACTAAATAAATCTAAGATGGGATCCAAGGAAGGATCTGAAGGTGAGACATTGGCCTCACAGTTCGAGTTGGATTTCACCCTCTTTGCATGCATGGTTTCATCCATGGTGGGATGTAGTTGGTTTCTTGACAATGGAGCTTCTTTCCACATGACCAGTGATAAGAGTTTGTTCAGTACCTTGGAGGAGAAAGATCTCTAGATACTCATAGCAATGGGTAATGATGAAAAGTATAGTGTCTCAGGTGTAGGCATGGTTGTTTTTCAGAGGGAGCATGGAGCTCGCATTACCTTGACTGATGTCAAGTATGTACCAAGATGGAGGAAACATTTGGTGTCAATCGCAATGCTGGAAGACAAAGGCTATGATGTAGTCTTCAGTAAGGGAAAGGTTTTCGTTCAACACATCACCACAAGACAGGTGAAGCAGATCAGTTCATGAGTCAAGAACCAGTATGCTCTTGAGGTTCAAGATGCATGCAAAGCCTTAAGGAGCAAGGCAACTGATGAATACTTGGTGTTTGAGAGGGAGAGTACATTACCTCTCAACATACAGCACCAAAAGAAGTCTGAGACATTTTTGGAGGAGCCACAATTGGTGAAGCAGCTTGAGGAGGTTGTGGAGTAGCCACAAAAAGAGAAGCCGAGAGGAGACAAAGTGGAGGCATCCACTCATGCAGACACCTCTAGTAGGGGGAAATTTCGAGCCAATTGGGCAGAGAGATCACATGCATCCATACCTCCAGGTAGGAGGTGGGGCGATGTGGAGTGACAGTCCCAAGAAGGCTGGAATAGGGGCAAGATCATTAAGGTACCCAACCTCTTTGATTAGACCTTTCTATGGGAGCCCCGATGAGGAGTAGCAGGATTCGCTGATTGGGTAGAGATAGATGCGGATGGAGTGACGGAGAGACCTTGATCCAGGTGGATGTTGGTGGCCACCCACCTATCCCATTTGGACCCCCACAACTGTCGCTTTCATTTTTTTCAGTGTCCTAAATTGTAGCATAATTTACTATTTTTAGCAGTTTTTTCAGGTCCTGAACTTTTGGAGCCGTTTTGAGGCCCTAAACGACTATTTTTTTGGGAAATCTGGGGACAACATGGGTCCATGGACTGATGTTTCCCTTTCCAAAGTGGTAGTGCTCAAATAGATCTTTCTAACTAGCTATTGTATGCGTCAAACAGAGATTGTATGCCAAAGTTACGACCCCGAGAAATTGATGTACTAATTTACCCAAATGGGGCCCACAATTTGGCATTTCATCTTCTAGGGTTAGGTTTTGGAATGTTAAGGGTTTTCCATTGTTTCTTAATAATAAATAGGCCTTCGAGCCTCATTGTAACACAATTCAGAGGCATGTAACCACCACATCTCTTCTCAGAGATAAGCTACCATCACCCTAGCTGTTTATTCCCATTTTCCGTTTGTAAGCATATCTCAGTATTT
>APFE030424364.1:32267-67172 GCA_000404065.3 Pinus taeda
AGCCCAAAGGACAAAGCCAAGGCGGGGTGACCCAAGACAACTCGTCGAAGCCGCAAGAAAATAACAACACCACGAAGCCGAAGAAGGACACAGGAAAGTGGTGTGAGTTTCACAAGAGTCCCACTCATAACACAAGTAAGTGTTGGACCAAGCAGTCACTGGTGGCCGAATTGAAGGATTCAGAATCAGATGCATGTTTCGACCCTGAGTTAGAACCCGACAAGGGGAATGGCAAAGGGAAGCAAATCATTGATGCGGAGCCCATCGTCGCTGTTGTCACCGCCAAGATCCAAAAGGAGGAGCCCAAAGACCCAAAGGAGCATGAACGTCTTTTCCACTCACAAATGTGGGTGAAGGGTTCGCCACTGCAAGTCATTGTCAACAGTGGCAGCCAAAAGAACCTCATTTCAATAGAGGTCGTGAAGCGATTAGGCCTACCGACTACACCACACCCGCAACCATACAGTATCGGGTGGCTTCATGAAGGACGAGATCTCAAAGTTCGACAGTAGTGCCGCCTTCCCTATAGCATCAAGCCCTTCATAGATGAGGTATTGTGTGATGTTACACCTCTAGATGTTTGCGATGTACTATTAGGCTAGCCATACTTGTGGAGGTGAGATGTTGTGTATAAGTCAAGGCCTTGCACTGTCATTATTTCTTTGGATAATTCATTATACAGGATACCGGAGGTAGCCCCACCTACCGCCACTTCTTTGATCATTGCCAAGAAAGGCAACAAGCTCATCTCCCAGACTAGGAAATTCATTTTCTATTTGGTTCGCTCCCAAAGTAAGGGGAAGATCGTTGCTAGATCCAGGACCCCCATAAATGGTTCCTCCATGGCACAGTAGCAACAAAGGGATACGGTCATGACAGAACACAGGAATAACTTCTCCCCACCCACAGGGGTACCACACAAGTTTTAGGTGGGTGAAAAAGTTTGGTTACATCTGCAGAGAGAACGCCTTACCAGAACCCATCAGAAACTTAGACCACTCCGACATGGTCCTTACACCAGTACCAAGGCTATGAGAAACAATGCTTTGAAGCACAACATTCCTCCATTCCTTTGCTTGCACTGAGTGTTCAATGTGGACTATTGTCGACCATGCTTCCCATTGTTTCTGGACACATCAAAGATTGCAGAACAGTTCACCAGATACCCAGCTCAACAGAAGCTTCCTCATCTCAGGGACAAACTCAATGCAAGGGGGACCATTGCTTCCTAAGGGGGGAGGAATGATCCAGGTGGATGTTGGTGGCCACCCACCTATCCCATTTGGACCCCCACAATTGTCTCTTTCAATTTTTTCAGTTTCCTAAATTGTAGCATAGTTTACTATTTTTAGTAGTTTTTCGGGTCCTGAACTTTTTAGAGCCATTTTGGGGCCCTAAACAACTTTCTTTTGGGAAATCTGGGGGTAACATGGGTCCATGGACCGATGTTTCCCTTCCCAAAGTGGTAGTGCTAGGATAGATCTTTCTAACGAGCTATTGTATGTGCCAAACGGAGATCGTATACCAAAGTTACAACCTCAAGAAATTGATGTACCAATTTAGCCAAACTGGGCCCACAATTTGGCGTTTCATCTTCTAGGGTTAGGTTTTGGAATGTTAAGGGTTTTCCATTGTTTCTCAACAAGAAATAGGCCTTCGAGTCTCATTGTAACATAGTTTAGAGGCATGTAGCCACCACATCTCTTCTCAGAGATAAGCTACCATCGCCCTAGTTGTTTATTTCCATTTTCTGTTTGTAAGCATATCTCAGTATTTTACATTAATGAAATGAAGTGTTATTTCCGCTGCATCTTTGTGTTTATGGTTATCTCTATAATTTGTTGTGTTCCTGTTTAAATCCAAATCAAACCTACAATGCAAGAATCCCAAGACAGTGCAGAGCTAGCAGGCTGCAACAATGCGAGAGGCACGGGAGTGTTGCACCAGTGCAGGATGGCACAGAGAAGTGTGCAACGATGTGAGATGCATGGAGTGTTGCAGCAGCTTAGAGATCACAGAGGGAGTACTTGTCAGTGGCAGAGGGAGCTTCAACATCAGAGGATGTTTCTAGCCCAACAGGGAGGTCATTTGGGATATTTTTTGTTTCTAGAGTTGTTGGAGCAATAACACTTGGGATACGTGTTGTATACAGAACATTCCAAAGATTCAGGATCAGGTTCGAGTTGAATGCCTTTCTTGTTGAGAGGGAGCGTTGAAAATAGCAACAAGAAATGCTAAAATAGAAGTGCTAAAAATAGCACTGCTATAAATGGAAGTTCGGGTACCAGTGTTGGACATAACAACAAGGAATGAAAAATGGAAGTGCTAAAAATAACATTGCTATAAATAGTATTTCAGGATAGATTCCAATTTTAGTTAGTCCCTGAACTAAAATTGAGAAGTAAAATTCGAAGAAATCTAGTAGTTGTTTGTAAAAATAATAAATAATCATCTTGAGTTAATTAGTTATAGAAAATCAAACATGAAGTCTATGTGGGGACATGCAATAGTTTCTCCATTGATTGAGGAATTTATCCATCAGTTAAAGAGATAAGGATGAGTTGTAATATTGAGTTGTAATTAGTTGGCTCAGTTAACTGAGTTAAGTCGAGTTAGATTAGTTCAAGTAGTTTGTTGAACTAATTGTGAGTTCAGTTAGTTAATGCATGCATGCATGTAATTGTTGCACTTCAGATAATTAAATATTCTCTCATAAATAACTCATGCATGTCAGTTCAGTCAGAGACCTAGTTGAGATCAGAGGAAGGGACAACGTACTATCAGTTGGAGGATTTTTCCTATATAGGAAACTCATCCATGTAGAAGGAATTATCTCCTTCAGGTTTGTGCAGTTATTTTTGAGCCAGGTGAGCAGTGTGAGGTGGGAATTCACACAAGTGGAGCACTGGACCCCAAGGAAAATTGCGCAAGGAAATAGGAGGCTTGGAGGACTGAAGGATGGCACAGGTGTTGCCTATTCTGTCTATGAGTACCCGTGAGGGATTGTACTGAGAGCTGGATAGCTTGTGAGCTAAAGTTTTGTGTAATCCTAAGATATTTCCACTTGTATGATAATACAAAGATTGGGGTTTTTAGCTGAGGCTTTCCCCATAATATTTTTTTGTGTTTCATGTGTATGATTTCTTCTTCTTTGTTATATGTGTTCTATTTGATCTTGCTCAAAATCGATTAAGCTTTCGCAAGTTTGATTGTAGAAGTAGATTAAGTATTTTGCTTTAGTACATTGCATAATCAGTTTAATCTATGGTGAAATTTCTACACTGAAAACCCTTGATAATCCTTTGATAACCATGACAAAAGTCACCCAAATTTCATTTCCAAGTTGATCTAGGAGGCCAACAAACATAGTTTGGCAAGACTTCCAACATGTCCTCCACAATATGTGACACCTATGAACAAACCTGCAAAACCTCTGCAACGTCATCATCCTCATCACGAGGCCAAAACATCACTACAACAAGTCATCTCCATGAACACAAGAATGAAGACCTAAATGAAGACCTAATATTCCAAGTCAACAAGTGTGCCATCACAACAACATGAATTACAACTGAGCCATCATCTCCATCACATGTTGGTATGCATCATCCACTTGTAGAAACATCAACAATGCCTCCAATGCATACAACTAAAGGCAACAACTCCATGAACACCACTAGAACATGAGGAACCATCAACCACACCATTTCCATCATCTGCACTCTCAAAAGGCTGACATTAAGAGTTGACATCAATTCCAACATAACCATATCAATTCCAACTCGACTAGTTGCAAATCATGCTACAATGAAGGCATTCAAGCATCAACTAGACTAAATAGGGTTGACATCAATGCCAACATAAGCTAGTTTCCATCATGAACTAATGCCAACATCAGCTAGCTAGAACCATGCACACCATAATTCTAATGTTTGGATGTTTAGGGTTTCTCATTGTTTCTTCATGATAAAAATGCCCCTGAGCATCATTGTAACAAAATTCAGAAGGCATGTAGCCATCACATTTCTTCTCAGATATAAACTAACATCATCTGAGCTAGTTTTCTATCATCATGCATGTAAACAATTTTCAACATTTGCTATTTATTAATTGAGGTTTGATTTCACTATATATATGTGTTCCTGTTTTAAATATGTATTTCATAAATTTATATCAACATATGTAAATAAATATTTAAGAAGGGAATAATAGGAATGGTGGTTTTCTCCCTTTATGAGTTTCTACCTTAAAAGATATTTATGTCTTACGTGTTGCTCATGTGATTTTTCTTATGGTTCTTGATATATTGATTTCATGCATGGTATTGTTGATGATTTATAAAGTATTGTCTAAAGAGGAGGTGTTAAAGTTTAATTGGTAATTATAATAACTGAAATATTGATTCACACCCCCCGCCTAGTATTTCCAACAAGCACATCATAGATTTTTTGATCCTAGGCTACATAGCAAAACAAAATCACAACAGAAAGAAATACCATAAAGTCAAATATAAGAAGAAGTTATAGGAGGAGGATTTTGTGTGCTAGTACCAACAATTAGAGTAGAAATTTTGAGCTCATATTAGAGGTGCTTTATATGAGCCAAATAAGCAATCGGTCTAGCCAAGTAGGTACACTAATATCACTACACTCAATTAATATTTTTTATATAGGAGATAATTTTATTCCATTCATCATGCTTCTCTTTTATAACATGTTCCAAAAGAGTTTTCAGCTGTTAGTGGAGGGTGATAAAATTCAGATATTCATTCTATCCTCCCTTGGTATGGCTAGGGTTAGGAACCCAACTAGACACCTTCTCCAAAACATTAGAATTAGATTAAGCTTAACAATCATTTGAGGTTCAGATTTCAAGATGGTGAATTTCATCCTAGAAGAGTAGAGGAGTGGAAAAATGGAAGATTGTAGGAGTTTCGCAGGCTTGGGCCTTGGTACGTAGTCAACCCTACGGACCTTGACCACCAATATTTCCCCTACGACCTCCACTGGTGCAACTGTGCATGTGAACCAAAAGATACAAATACATATGAGAAAATGGATACCCACCAAGTGTAGACATGAGAGAGTGCAAAGAGGAATAAGGAAAAGGTGGAGCCAACTTGTCAAGCAAAGATAAATCGCTATAGTTCCAGAAGATACCCACCAGGTAAATTCACTTACACAACATAAGAGCCTAAGACATAGGATGTTGAACATCCTTTAAGGATTAAAATACTAGCTAAAAACCATGAAAAAATAGAGAGGGGAGAAAAAAATAGGGATAAATAAGAAAGTTAGTACCTAGAGAACATTGTCCTAGGATGTCTAAGTCGATGAGGAAGCAGGAACTACATGTAAGGAAAACGATCCAATTGACCTTCCCTTTCAAGCTAAACTATATTGTTGAATTACATAACCTGAATCTTCTAGAGAAACATATTTAAAGTCCGAACTGAGGTCTAGCACCTCGAGCAAAGCTATGAATTTACCCATGGATTAAAGAGTTTTTGCTTTCTCATAGTCCCAATCTACTACCCCTACTCCTCAGAAGCAAGTAGTTCATTTGTAGAGGAAAACCAAAAATATGGTAGCTTCTCAATAGGAAAGTCATCAAATACTGGCCCAACATCTTTAGATTAGTGAGTAAATACTCTCTCCTATAACAGGTGGTAACAATCCTAGACCACTGATGCTTTGAAACCAAAGGAAGATAACCTCGACATAGCGAAAATCTAAATGCCATGCCATTATTTTGCAGAGTTTCCCCCTGACTCTGGTCTAGGCATGAATGAATTCCAACACAAAAATCCCACTAGTGTTAGGGAGAACAACCATAACTAGCATAAAATAACCACCATCCACAGAGCTACACCCAAAGAAAGAAAGGTTATGAAAGATGCCCATTGTAAAAGTTTAAAGTTAATTTTGCATAGATAACATGGGATAGGTAAGCTACACCACCTCTCTATTAAATGTTGTGAGAAACAATAAAATAGTCGACAATCCCTGCCCAGGTCTCCCAACATCTCTTTCTCACTAATATGTCGACCTCATTAAAAAATAAACTATATTAATTTTTAAAAATAAATAAACACAATATAAAATTTATTTTTTATATTATATTATTTTAATATAAATTTCTCGTCGGAATATTTCTCAAATTTAGAAAAAAATAAAAATATCATAAAATAATTTTGTGAAAGATTGTAAACACAAACACAGATCCAATAAATTTGTTTTAAAGTATTGTTCACAAAACATCTATTTTCATATATTTAAATATATTTTATATAAATGAAACTTATTTATTACGAAAACCTATATGGTTTTCAACATTTTTATTACATTATGAGGTATCTCAAACGATTTATTTAAATTAAACAATTGTGTTTTTTTGAATATTTTTAAACCTTTACTCCATTCTGAAAGAGCATCATGATTGTACTTTAATTGTAAAGACAAAACCCGAGAAAAAAAGGGTGCCATCATGATTATGCATCGGCACAAAAAAACAAATATAAAACATCGTTTTAATTTGAAAGAAAAACGTAGTTTTAAGTTGGAAGCCTGGTATTTATTTAATAGTAAATTGTTTTCCAAGTTTACATTTATAATCTAATTATGATACGTGAGAAATCAAAGAGTTAAGAATGCAATCAATACCATCAAAGTTTTATGGTTTTTTTGAGTGAAAGGTCATAATAGTTTATATATCTAGTTTGATTTTCATGCTTAAATAAATATTAAGGAGACAGGAGTGGAATCTTACCCAATAAGATGAAATTATATATATATAAAAGTTTGATAAGACTATATTTTGATGTAAGTTGGGAATTGAATCGATAGTTTCACATCAAAGAATACATTAATAGAGCATTCAAAGAGTACTTTAAAAAAGCACCATCAAGGAGTATCCTAATAGATTCACCATCTCTCCAAAATCCCTTGAAACTATTTATTTATTTTGAATAAAATAAATTTTATTTTTAAAAAACTTGTTTTTTATTATTTTAAATTAACTTTCTAAAACATTATTAACATTTTTTTTATAATATATATTTTTTAATGTTATAGTAATTAAGCATCCAATCATCCAAAAGTAAGATACTATATAGTACTTTATAACCAGAGTTATTATGACTAAATTCACTTAAATATGACATCACTTTTGAGAGGAATTGTATTTTGGTAAAGGAATGTAACTATTTACTTAACTAATTAACTAAATTTTATGTAATTATATACAAAGACATATCATATATGAAAAAAAGGCTGATTTTAAATTAATTTATGGTGAAATAAATTTCTATATTATTTATTTTTCCATATTATTTTTAATTAGTATTACTTAAAGATATATTTATATATTGTTTTTGAGAATTATGTTATGGTATTTAATTTAATTAATTTTCTATTTAATTTTTAATTAATATTACTTAATTATTTCAAATATTTATATATTATAATTTTTCTTTTTTTGAATAATGTTATTTGTATATTTAATTAATCCAAAAAAATGTTTTAATAAATTTTTGCATTCTTCCCTGATTCAAATTCACTTAAATAGTGTTTAATGAAATCTATCTAAATATGTCTATGCTTTTAGAAATATTTAGATTTTTTTTTTTGGTAGGTAAGAACCCACAGGGGATTTGAACTAGTGACCTATCACACAGAGTGCCTCCATTCACCATCAATCCAAAGCCCCATAAGCTCTTTAAATAAATATTGTTATTCCATTTATTTAATTAATTAATTAAATTCTATATAACTCTATAAAATTGCACATTGTATATCATAAAATATGATTAAATAATTAACAATATTTATTTATTTATATAAATAATTAACTTTTTATTACTTATCTTTTTAAATTGTAATATAAAATCCTAACATTACTTTATTATATTCATTAACAATATTATATTATTACATTTTTTATTATAACTAGTAAACATATTAATAAATATATTTTAAATATTTGAATTAATATTTAAAAACCTTACATCAATTTTATTTAATATTTTCTTCTAGTTCCATCTCATTCTTATTATCAATAAATTTGATCTAATATTATTTCCCACCCATCCTTATACTTACCTATCTCTTTTTTGTGAATGTACAAATATCTATCACATTACTAAAAGAAAAATATTTTATCTAATATTATTTCCCACCCATCCTTATACTTACCTATCTATTTATTGTGAGTGTACAAATATCTATCACATTACTAAAAGCAAAATATTATCTAGTACTTCATAACAAGTGTGACCAAACAACTAAACCCACTTAAAAATGGTACCACTTTTGGGAAAAATGGAATCTTGATAACGAGATATCATTATTCCATCCCACATAAATATGTTATCACTTTGGGGAGAAATTAGATTTTGATAAAGCAATATCACTCTTCCACTTGACCAACTAGTTCAACAAGATGCAACCATATAAAATGACATATATTATATCATAAGATATAATAAAATAAAATATATAAATATTGATAAATAATCTGTAATCAATAAATGAATAGATTTCATTTAAGTTAATTTTAATAGTATATATTTTTTGAATTTAGGGATGTGATCTATAATATATATATACTTTCGCTAAAAATTACATAGAAGAAAATTTCGTTAATGCTTTTGAACTAATTAATGTGGTTCATCGTTGTGAAGATGATGAGCCATACTAGTTTGCTCAAAACGCCTAGACAAGATTTTCTCCTATGTGATTTTTAGCTAAAGAATTTTTATCATACTTAAAAAATTACAACCCTGCACAGTAGGGCCGTTGTGATCCTGATGATGAACCACACTAGTTGGTTCAAAACGCATCAATGAGATTTTCTTCTATGTAATTCTTACCGAAAAATTCTTTGTCAAGTATATATTTTATTTTTAATTGTTTTATTATAATATTATAAAAATTCTAAAATATTTTCTTTAATTTTATGAGTATTTAAAAAATATTATATATACTATGTAAATAAAATGATAGATATATTCATAGAAAAAAAAATATTACAATATCTTTTATATGATTGAAAAAGAAATCTAAGTAAAGATTTAAAAAAATAAATATGGTAAATAAAATTTAATAATGTATTACAATAATATAATTGAACCATAAAATAATATTTGATTAAATTTATTTATATATATATATATATATACAACTTGAGTGGGCTAATGCTAGGAGATGTGTTCCTCCTAGAGGTCACAGGTTCAAAACCAAAGGGGTAGAGATGTATGCCTTCACAGGATTAGCATTCAATTGTTGCGTGAATGGGTCCATTATGGCACAAAACAAGGGTATCATACACCAATTTGGTGTCTGGCTTGGTTGTGACCTTAAAATTGAATAATTTTAATGTTATAAGGTTTTTATTGTTTAATTTTTTTTTTTTTTTTTTTTTTTTTTTTTTTTTTTAATTTAATATTTTTTTTATATAAAAATTAATTTTTAAAATTATATTCAAGTTTCCATTAATTGGTACCGAGTTGATTAAAATTTACAGTTTCCAAGACCTAATTATTGGTAACGTGCTTAATAAGTTGCTATTTGTAACGATAAGTGGCTTACCTCTGGCCAAAGGACTTGTACTCATGGGCCTGTCAGCAATGTTGTGCACTATGCAATATCTGATACCGAGGTTTCCAAGTGTATTGTTAATTTTGACCTATTAACTGACCATGAACCTCATTCTCACCACAATCCTTTATCCTTGACGATAAACCTTAATATGCTTACGAGTCACATGCAAAATAATGGAGAGAGCCAAATGCACATTCACTTTGACAAAAGTAAAATGGTTCTCTTCTTAAAATATTTCACTAGGGATTTAGGCCTCCTAATGTATAATGACAAAATTGATCACATCTACCACAATTTTACTACCACCCTCTCCACTACCATTAAAAAATTCTCTACCAAATTATTGTATAAGAAGAGTAATAGAACTTGCAACCCTTGGTACGATAAGGATTGTAAGTCTACTAGGAAAGTGATTAGAGATGCTCCTAACAGAATTGTAAAGATTGAAAAATAACTATGTACCTTATCATAATGTAGAAAAGGTATTATATAAATAAGAGGCAAGAACATCTTCTTCACCCCTGTAAAGTGGAGCCTAGAAAGTTTTGGAGGAATATTCTTGTTCGTAAAATGAAAGAAGATAACTTGATCCACTTAAAGGAATGTGATATCTATATTAAGAATCTTTATGACTCCTCAAACACCATGGAAACATTGTAATCACCCCTATAGAGGAAGATATATTTATTTGGAAGACGTGGAGTTTGGGATTAAGAAACTTGTTAATAGAAAAGATAGGCATATTGATGGTTACCAAGCTAAAATTCTCAAAATGGGAATGCCTATCCTCATCCTTCATATCCACAAACTTCCCAATTTGGTAGTGAAACATGGTTTCCCTAAGCCTTCGACGCAGAGCCTTATTGTGCCTATTTTTGAAAGTGGGGATAAAAATATTCCCTCTAACTATAGGAATATCATGATTAGCCACATTTTAGCAAAATTGTATGGGTTTATTTTGTAACAGAAGACTAGCCATTGGCTTGAAACCCATGGTAAAAGAGTTAAAGGGAAAGTTGGTTTTAGGAGGCATCACTTAAATATTTACCACCTTGTCACCCTTAGACCATTGTTGAGGAGTGTCACAATAGTAAGATTGATATCTTCTATTGTTTTGCTGATTTTAGAAAATATTTTCACAATGTTCCTCGGGAGAAGTTATGGAAAAGGCTCAATGAGATAATTGTATCTCTCGAGCTAAGGGTTTCTATCATTAGTTTATATGATAATGTTATTTCTAGGTTTAAGACCATCGACGGTTGGTCTAAGGGGATTAAATGAAATATCGTATTTAAGAAAGGATGCCCCTTATCCTCTACCCTTTTTGGCATTTACATTGATAAGCTAGAAGAGTGTTTAGGAGCTGCAAGATGTGATGGGTCCAATCTCACTGGAATAGTCATTACTCTTCTCCTTTATGCTGACAATATTGTTCTTGTTTTCAAAAGCCTTGATGATCTTGTCAAGAAACATAGAATCCTCCGTGATTACTTGAACCATGGGATTAGTTTAGTGCTCAAAAGTCAAAGTGTTAAAACAATGCTCGAAACCTATACTAGTGCATAGATCTCGACAACCTGAATCCAACACAACTCGTTTAAGTCAAAACCGATATCACATTCTCCCAATATCTTGTTCTAATTGCATTGCCAAACAACTAAAATTTTTGTAATTTGGTTGCAAGTACGCCCAATCAGGAGTCTGTACGTTGACTAGGCAACTGACTGGGTAGCTGATAGTGTACAATTTGGGCCAATGGTTTTCTGACAAGTGTCTCTTATTGATTGGTTTGTGAATGGCGCAATTTCATTGGTTGTAGGTTTGTTTATGTGGAATAATGAAGGAGGGCCATGTGGGCCAATGGTTGGATTTCATATGGCCTCCGAGCAGGGCATTAAAATTTTGTGATTGGGCCAAGTTTCCCACCAGATTCAAACTGCGACCAAGAAACAATCACCATAGGCCTCCACTAACACACCACCACATGTTTCTTAACAAATATAGCACACAAATTTCATTTAAATATTAATGTTGGCACATTTGGGGGTAGAGTCAGGGCTAAGCCCTAGCCCTGGTCACCATGCCCACGAGGATCAAGGGGCGACACTATGGGCTAGGGCATAGCCCCAGCCCCATGGTCATAGCCACAACGCAAAACTTCATTGCAAAGAACCGTTGACTAAGATTTGTAAAGGGGTCGGCCCTCGGGTCACATGACCCTATATATGACCAGATGCGCAGAGGAGCAGAGAGGGGCCAGCCTCAGGCCACATGGCCTATTATGTGACCACACTAGCAACAAAAAGGGAGTGCCCAGATTATAACACCCAACGCGGAAATCTAATGAAGTAGCATAGTTTTATGGGGCATGATATGACCACGTGCATTTTCGTTGGGGGTCGACTAACGCCGGAGGGTGGTTATCCCCAGCCCTTGGCATGTGCCCCCATACGACCTTAATTTTTGGAAAATGCGCATTAGAGGACACTTTAACTGTTTGAAAATTTCGCCTGTCAGGTGGGATTGTAGGCAAGACTTACGCACTGGTTCCAGGTTCTGGGCGCTCAAGCCATGTTTGAGTCGAATTAGAGGATGGTTAGCTATGGAATTTGGAAAAAACTTATAACAAACATAACTTTCTCAATATTTGGCTGAATGAGGTGTAGGAAGAACCTAGACGGGGGTTTTTGAAAGTTCTTGATCCATTGGAGACATTTGTATTGCATTTTGAGCATTTTAAAGCAATGAAAACATGAATTTTATAACTTAATAAAAGAGGCTCTACATTGGAAGCTGGACGAGGAGATGTATCCAAGGAGAGGGGTGAACTCCTTTATCATGTTTGTTGTTATGTGTTTCTGATATGGTGTTTTGTCTCTATTTTGGTTGTTAATTGTGTTTAAAAATCACTTGTTTGTGTGTTAGTAACTTGATCCATTACCCAAAAAACATATAAAATTTCACTTGCAATTTGTATATCACCTTCAAGTTTCAATTATAGATTATTTTTGTATCAAAGCATTAGGTTATTGTGAAGGTTTGACTTTATTTGCAAGTGTTTTCTGATGCTTACAAGGTTGAAGCTTAAAAGAGGAGAATGAGAACTTGTGGAGCTAAGATCTCAAATTGTTTCAAGGAGAACAAACACACCTCAAGCTTCAATAGTCATGGCACATGAAGAAGGTCATGAAGGGATGTCTAAAGATGAAAGAATTTTCAGAAATTCCTTCCTTGAGATGTTTGAAATGATTAAGGTTCTTTATGAAGAGAGGAATTCAAGATTGTATGGAGAAATCTCAAAACCTCCAGAAGGAGATGGAGAAAAAGGAGACGAACCTCCAAAATGGAATGGAGGGAATGGTGACAAACCACCACCTTCACCTCCATCATCCTCATCCTCATCTTCTAATTCTTCTACCATTTCACAAAAACCTCCAAATTCTCCAAAAGGACAAGTATAACTCCTTTGTTAAAGCTTTATATAAAGTTTGAATTGCCTATGTATGATGGAGAGGTAGATGCTGAGAAATTAGATAATTGGATTCATCAGATTGAAGTGTATTGCGAGATATAAAGAATAAAAGATGATGAGACCAAGATTTAGCTTGCTTCTCTTAGATTAGGTGTAGTACTTATATGGTGCGAAGCCAAAAATCAAGAGGACATGAAGAAACGTGGTAAGGTTTTATCTTCTTGGAATGATTTTTTTGTTGTAATAATGTGGTGAAGTACAATTATAAGTGCGAACATGAATGGATTCCTCTAGCCCGATAATGGGTCTAGCCACAACATGTACATTCTATGGAAGATTTCCTTAGCTAACAGTCAATCAAGAGGGCCTACCTCTTGGCCGTTTATCCGGCTTGATGATGTCCTTTCTTTCTCACTCCAGCAATCTCTCGCTTCCTTCTTCAAGCTCCTAAAACATGTAAACAACAACAACACACAAACATAATAATAGACAAATTGCAATTCAACCTACTTATTGAGTCAAGAAGCATTAAGGCATGAATATGTAATATTACAAAACATGTAGGAAATCAATCGATAGTTGCATATATTAATATCAAAGAGATATTACAACCATTCGTCTTGACATCACAGTCTTCCTCTGATAAGACTGGGTTCCCACACACTTCTGTAGCATTCCATGACGACTTCAAACAATAATAGTTTAAAGGCTCTTCCCTTTACACTTCACTCCAAACCAAACACACTTCTCCCTAACACAACTAGATGGCTACAACTAGTAATAGCTTGCTTGTCTAATCAAAATAGTATACTCACACTTAGCCAACACTCTAACTATGACAACAACTAGTTTGTGCTTGGGAAGAAGGAAGGTTTATATAGGAAATATGGAGGGGAGATGGATCCTCTTATCATGGGAGAAGGACTTATCCCTTCAGGTACTTCCATCATTATAAGGGAAAGGAGCCCAAACTGTCATCCTCGACCCCATCTAGCCAAACCATTTACTAGACTTCTGTTACAGAGCTTCTAAAGATGGAAGCTTTGGCTCTAATTTAAAAAACTTTCCATAACAGGACCAACACGAATGAAACACAACTCAGTCACTCCAGTCGGCGCAAGGAGTAGTGCTAATCTCTACACAATGGCACAGGGGTTACAAAGGCCATTAACGTCGGTCTTGTAAACTAGGAAAAATAGAAGTTTCAGAGGAAATGGTGCAAAAGGGAAATGATCTTCTCATGAAGAGGGACATAATGGGAGTTTCTTCATGAAGGAAAATCATGTGGAGTTCACTATAGAGGTCCTCCAGGATCAAGGAACGGGGAGTACAGGGACAGTGAAAAAATGTTGTGTAACAGATGCCCCCTAAAGCATGAAGGCCAAGCCAGAGTGAGGGATGAAATGCTTTATAATTCAGTGCAGGGAACTGGTCTGCCATTGGACAACCTGCAAGAAAGTATAGATACATATACATAAATTGAGATCGCTGTCAAATGATACATGAATCGTGGCATGGACGTAGCCATCCAGAGAATGATCATGTAAATGGATCCAGTTATGGGCGTAGCCATCCATCAGAGAGGATCATAATGAAACCGAGGTATGGTCGTAGCCATCCAATAATGAGAAGGATCACATATGATAACTCATGGTTTGGTCATATCCAGCCATTTGAAAGAGACATGCATATCATCATAACCATGTCACATCACTTCGCAACATGGATTCTTTTTTATCTATGTCTAGGGTCTTGTGCTCCAGCACAACCCCATCAAAGTACAAATCCTAGCATGCGAATAGATGTGTTGACATTGAACATGCTAGAAAGTCACTTGATTACCAGTCAATGATGTAAACTATTAACAAGCGCGAGAGAAACCACCAATAATGACAATGGCTATCAAGGTACTATCAACACAATTCATGGAATGTGAATACAGGAACTAGAGTCAAACACTCGTGAAATCACTCGATTGAAAGTCAATGATGTGAACTTGTCATCAAGTGCGAAGAACTTGCCATTAGGGCATGAAAACTCTAAGGTACTGGAAGGGAGTCTCTTGTTCAACTTCCCATATAATGAGTTGAAGTCGACGGAAAGTGACCGTGTCGAAGGAGGGTCATAGTGAACCCCACATCATCGACACAAGATGAGAGGATGGAAAATGATTTTGGATGATACAAAGAATCAGAGGTAAGTGTAACTGCAGAAGGACAACTCTTAAACATATCAGTGACACAAATGGAATTTTGGCAGCTTTTGGATCCATGGGATCAATGGTCATAATGACATGGTAGAGATCAAATGGAAGGCAAAAATGAATGGCCCAAACCCAGGAAGGTCAATGATACAAGGAGAATGTCCCAAACCTGACACAAAGCAAAGAGTTTCATGTTCAATATAAGTTGCCGACATGACTAATGGATTTCCAAATTTCCCCCCCACCATTTCTGGCGAGTACCCCAATTATAATTTAATCGCAAGCTCGAAGGGGATAGCATATGCTTGCACTGTAAGTTCATCCTTCAGACGAATCCGACCTAGTAAGTTTAATGAGCCCTAGGAAGGAGAAGCTCATGTTTGTCATGGCAACGAATTTGATGTCATTTAATAGTTTAACGAGTCCGACAAAGGTATAACTTGCTATCTTTTTCATGTTTAGAGAGTTTGAAAAAGACACATAAAAGAAAACTCCACATGGTCCCTTTTCGTATGTTTGTGTCTCTCGAGCCCGAAAAGGTAGAAAACAATACTTAAGAGATCTACTTGACCATTTCATTCAAGGAGTACCTTTTTCATAAATAGCGCCTCCCAACCTCAAAAAGGTGTAAACTTATACTGGGTGCACAACGTTTCACATCCATTAATGAGTTCGAAATGACAAGGGCTCGACCATATTTTCGTTTTTAAACGGTCAGAAAAGAGCCAAAAGCAGACCCCCCATTTTTATTCTCTTTATTGAGTCAAAAAAGGAAAAACTAATTGGCACTATTTTCATATGAGTTTAACGAGTCGAGAAAAGAGATGAAATGTGACTCATCGTCATCGTCGAACATCCATCACTTGTTGCTGCACAAGTAAGGCAAAGTGTATCATCGAGTCCTTGAGGTAAAATAGGTCAAAAACATTTACAAAACCTAATATTTTCATGAAAAAAATGAATAAAAAGGGGAAAAGTAAATATATTTTTACCATTTACCATTTTACCTTTGCAGTGAAGACTTTTTACCCACTTTTGCCCTAATTATTTCGAAGCAGATTATGAGAGATCCGGGAGGTCAATTGACGAGCCATCAGTTAAAGGTAACAGTCGAAGCCTTGAGCTCCATTTTCATGCTATTCATTTATGTCTTTAGCCATTTTTTAGGATTTTTAGGGAGGTTTTTGAGAAAAAAAATCGCCCTCAATCGGCGCGATTTCCGGGGCACAGGATCGCACCGGCCAAGGGTTATTTGCACAACCATCCACGCCGACCAGTGTGACTATTTCTAAAATAGGCGGGCTGATAATGTGGATAGGGAAAAACCATTTTTCCTCAAGAATTGACCATTAAAACGTGAATTTTTGTATGCCAAAATTGATGATTGACTCAAATAAATGGCTTTTACAGGAGAGAAACTATAAAAAATGGTGGATTGGAAGGAAAGAGAACATGAAGAGGTTGACACTCAGACATTGAATGATCTAAGTTGCCTCAAGGCTTTGAGGGCTTGCGGGCTCCTCAAATTTTTCCTTACACCAGGGATGCGAGCCTACCCTGAGTTGCTTCGATACTTGATAAGCCTTTGGGACATCAATCACGATATTTTTGTCATTGGGGACTAGGAGCTGGAGTTGAAAACTTCAGATATATACTTCATCACTAGACTGTCTCGCAAAGTTGAGCTAGTGAACTTGTATGGGTCACGTCCGGTCAGGGCAAGCATATCTTCCCTGCTTTTCAAACATCGTCCTGAGGCCCTGAAATTCAAGAGTGGGAAGATAGAGATTTCCACTGTGCCAGATTTGACACTGGGGGTGATTCTATTGACTATCAATAGAGTGGTGGGGTCCTAGGCAGAACATGAGACTAACAAGTCGAATTTCCTTTATGCTATTGACTGCACAACCCCTACGATCTTCAAATGGGCAGAGGCCATGAAGATGAACATCAAGCGCCAATTGTCCAAGGCCAAGGTGAGGAATTTGAAGCAATCTGGCTTCAAATCAATACTTGTGATATTTTTCCTGGAACAAGTGCCACTATTCCAGTATCAATTGACTGAGGTCGATCCTCCTGCGCCACGCAATTTGTGGATGGCCCGTTGGAGTCGTCTGATACCCAGGATCACTGGGGGTTAGCATATGTCATATCGACCGACATTCTTCTCATGGCTACGATGACAGAAGATCATCATGGACTAGCCGTACAATGGCACTGATTTCCATGGAGACCTAGATATGCCCTTACCAGATGGAGAGGACTTCGATGACAAAGGTAAAAAAATCAAATTTTTGATTTTGATGTTTTTTTTTTTTTTTTTGGTATATGCATGCTTATAACATTTCTCTTGTCTATGCAGATGTTGGAACATAACAGCCAACCAGGATTTCCTCGATAGATAGGCATGTCCCCCATCCTATTGATGTTGTCACCCCTTATCAGGAAGGGAGCGATAACGAGGAGGAGATCACAAGGAATCTCGAGGGGTTGACTCATGGTATCCCAGAGTATGCTTGGATAGGAGACATGCCTCGACGGTACTAGAGGTACACAGTGGGAGTTTCAGATCGGATCCATCGACTACTGAGTCTTATCACATGATTTGTCCCGTGCTATCATGACCACCATGCTGAGTAGTTCCTAGGTCCAACACTTACATATTTTTTTGGGCCTGCGTGCCACGGATGTATGAGGCCTATGAGCTGGAGATGTTATTATAGACACACATATCATTTTTAGGGTTGTGATATATCAAACATTCTCATATATATATATATATATATAGATATATATGTTGTATTTTCCTGTCTATTATGGTACAAATGGTTTGTCTTATCTCTTACATGTTTCGTAAATGTCTATCCAACACGTAATTAACTGATGCATCTATCAATGTATTCATGCATCTAGAAATATGATGATATGTAATATAATCAAAATATATTTCCAATAGATGGATACGAAGATACATTTGTAATATTTGAGGGTTCCTGACAGAATATTTCCCATTGAGTTGAAGGACGACAAATTGTGAATCTAGGTTGACAACCAATTCCCTGATGCCCAGGGTGATGGCTTTTGACAATAGTTTGATGACTGCATTGTATTCAACAATGTTGTTGGTTGTACGAACTAGGCAGATACCTTGAAGATCAATCAACTCACTGTTAGGGTTATACATGCCCATGGTACAAATGATAGGTTCTAGGTACTTCGGCAAACACCATTGGCGAAACCAACATGACGAGTCACAGACATCTACAAAGCAAGAAAAGCATAGTAAACAGGAAATTTGTTTGAAAACTATCACACAAAACCATGTTATCAAAAAATGAATCACACACTAATGTACATAAGTAACCATGCAAGATGACCTAATCATAGTACTTTTTGAGGTAAAGCCCATTTAGGGGCTTATCAAGAGGATTTCCTTCATAATCAATAAACTCATAGGCTCCTTTATGCAAAACATGTTTTAAAATATAGGGCCCATGCCACATAGGTTCGAACTTGCCTGCCCCCAGCATATGATTAGCTTGGTTGTATAGCAGGACCAAATCACCCTCAGAGAAAGCGCGAGGGGAGACCGACTAGTCGAAATGGGATTTGACCCGTTTCCTTTGTGCTTCAGTGACAAGGCAGCGAGATGGAGAGTCTCGTCCAGTCGTTATAAATATAAGAGGCATTCCTCTTTAGGTGATGTTTTGGGGAGGAGTTCAATAGCTAACTTGAGCAAAGGAATCACACATTCGATCGGCAATGTTGCTTCCAGACCATAGACCAGCTAGAAAGGTGTGAAAACAATTGCGTCTTTGGTTGAAGTTCGATAGGCCCACAGAGATGAAAAAAGCATGAGATGCCAATTTGAATTGTGCATCCGGATAGTACTCTAAAGCATGGTGACCAAGACCTTGTTCATGGCTTCAACTTGGCCGTTGGCTTGCGAGTAATATGAGGTCGAGCCATCTTGGTGCAAGCCCAATGCAGATGTTAGTTTTGCCAGCATGTAATCTCTGAAATGGGAGCCATGGTCTGTGACAATGCCTTGGGGTACGCCGAACCTAGAAATAACATGGTTAAAAAGGAATTGAGCCGTCTTACCATCTATAGAATATGTAAGCATCGGTTCTACCCATTTGGTAAAATAATCTACAATAATGCTAATATAGCCATGCCCCCCGGCCGAACGAGAATTACATGTCATATAATCGATGCCCCATTTGGAAAAGGGACCAATGGTAATGACGGGGTGTAGGTGAGTTGGTGGGATGTGCATCTTCCATTGGTAAATTTGGCATTCATGACACTTGCGGACAACAAGAATGCAGTCTTTGAAGATAGACAGCCAAAAATAACCGGTGCGAAGGATTTTCTGAGTTGTAGTGTAACCAGACATATGACCACCACATGCCCTGGAGTGGCAATCATTGAGATCTCTTTCAGTTTCCTTGATTGTGAGTCATTGGCGAAACACAGAATTGACGGCAACAAGGTATAAAGTATTGCCAATAATATGGTAGGGTTGGGAATGATGCTAAATACTTCGACGATCATCCTTGGTTAGCGCGGACCAGGATGTGGATGTTTGGAGATACATGATGATATCGCTGTACCATGGATTAAGGGTGCTAATCAAGAAAAGGGTCTCATCTAGAAGTTGTTCATCTGCACCAACAGGGAGAACTTTGGAGGGAAGGGAACAAATCAATTTAGTGAAAATAAGTGACTTCTTAGATTTGGCTGTAGTGAAGACCAAATTGAATTATTGCAAGATAACGATCCATTTAGAATAATTCCCCCCCAGCAATTGACGAGTCAAGATATAGGTCATAAGGTTGCATTCAGAAATCACTGTAGACGTACGTAAAAGGATATAGTGTCGAAAGTGTTGGATACTTGAACGACAACCAAAACCAACTTCTCGACATCCGCATAATGTGTTTCAGTGTCAAGGAGGTTCCGACTAAGGTAGTAGATCACATGTTCGTTGCCTTTGTCATCGTCTTGAACCAACACCATAGCAATGGTGCTAGGGGTTGTAGCTAGGTAGAGGAAGTAATCTTGATAATAGTCTGGTGGATGCAATAGAGGAGCATTTATGAGGACAAACTTAAGAATATCAAAAGATTTTTGGGCCACCTCGTGCCATGCAAAGGGTGTTCCCTATTTGATCAACTAGGTAAATCTTGTAGCCAACCTGACATAGTTGGGTATAAAATGACGGAGAAAGTTGGCCTTTCCTTGCAGGCTCTGGAGTTGGTGTAGTGAAGATGGAGGGGGTGAATTTACAATGGCCTCGACTTTTAGCAGATCTAGGTGAATCCCATCCTTGGAAATGGTGAAGTTGAGGAGTCGTCTTGATTCTATACAAAAAACACATTTGTGTGGATTTAACCGAATGTTATAGTGTCTGTAGCGTAGAAAAGTCTACTGAAGATAGTATGGGTGATCTTGGCGCTTACAAGAATGGGCAGGATGGTCATCCAAGTAAGGCTAGACAATGTTGTGAATATCATGAAACGCATAGGACATTTCCCATTGAAACATGGCTCCAAAATTTTTGAGGCCGAAAGGGAGCTTCTTGTACGTGAACATACCCCATGGGAAGATAAAGGTTGTGTTCTTTTGGTCAGCTGATGTGATATTAATCTGGTTATAACCAGAAAAAATGCCCACAAAGGAAAAAATCTCATTCCTGGCACATTAATCAATGATTTGATCAATGAAGGGAGTAGGATAGTTGTATTTAGGACATACACGATTAAGATCTTGATAATGCACGCAAATGCAGATTCTGCTCTATTTTTTAGTCACTGGGACAACATTGGACACCCAGTCTGTAAGGGGGATGGGGTAAATGAACCTAGCTTTGAGAAGATTTTCGACCTCACCCTTAAGGGCAGTGACATTCCTAGGGTGCACTGGGTGAAGCCATTGGCAAACGGGCTTCAAATGAGGATACGTTGGTATTTCATGCACCACAATGCTAGGATCGATGCCGGGAATTTCTTCATAAGACCATGCAAACACATCATGGAATTCCTAAAATAGAAGAGTATATGTCTTGATCTCATATGAAGAACAAGATACCCCAATATGAACGTGTTCAACGACACTGAGTTTGATAGAAATCTCAATCAGCATCATTTGGGTAATATTACCCAAATTTCCTTCCGACCATACTTCATGAGTAACAGTTAGTGGCGGAAATGGAGAAGAGGACTCTTTGAAAGTGGTAGACATCACTGTCAGGCGAGGCAAGAATGAGGAGCAATGATGGGTATCGATCCATGGTGGTTCCTCAAGAGACATGATTTCCATGATACCTTCATCGGTGGGGAAGGTCTCGGCTAAGGGATTGGATGATTCCAAAGTGCTAAGCCAGGGGGATTGAGAATACATTTCGAGAGAGTTCTTTGAAATATGGGAAGTACAGGATGTAGAGTTCGAAGACGAAATAATTTCCATGTAATTGACTTCGGTGGGACTAAGTTGCATGACCTCGCTCTAAGCATCAACAAGATCTGGTGCAGGTATGACCCAGGGATCAGATTTGACCGAGACCATGTTAACAGAGGCAACATGAGGAGGTGGGAGTGGAAACATTCCCATTAAGGGAGAGTCTTTGAAGAGACCTACGCCCACACTCTCATAGGGAGCACTAGAGTGCTTGACATATGGAACATTTCTATCCAAGGAAGAAGAGGTAAAGAAAGACAGTTGATCGACGGTGACAATCTTCCCTTGATGGGGAAAATGGATCATGCAAAACAAAGAGGCCACGGCATGCATGGCATGAGTCCAACATTGGCTGGGTAGAAGATTTTAATTGGGATTGGCGTCAACAATCTCTACATTGACTTGCACTGTATTGTCTTCCAAGGTGATGGAAAGGTTAGGTAAGACACCAAAGGGTCTCGAATTGTGCCCATCGAAAGCTTCTAAAGTGTTCAAAGACTGGTTTAGTGTAGGGGAACCAATAGCCTTCCCACATGTAGTTGACATGATGCAAGTAGAAGCACCTTCATCAATGACAGTGCGGTGGATGGTCTTCTCATTAATGATTACTTGAATAAGGAAGGCAATCTTAGGAGGGAGTTGTGGAACATGGTTCTCCAAATCGAAACATATCAAATTAGAATCGGTGGGATCAATGCCCCCGATAGTCGACAACGAATATTTCCACTGCAATGGGCAGCTTTGGAGTACCTCGAGAGCCGACATGGATGACAGTGCTTGAGCCAAGTATTCAACAATATTGTAGTGTTGAGTAGCTCAGGTGTTGGGATTATCAAGGATTTCCGCAGCACACCTCGAGAGGGTGGCCGCATAGTGGAATTAGGGTTAGGGCACTCAATTTGTAGAGGGCCAGAACTTAGGGTAGAAGAAGAAGGTGCAACTTCTTTTTCTTTCCCAACTGCCGGAGCTGGAGTTTGATAATCTTTCGATCAGGCAGCCACATTAATGGGCATGCTCATAATGAACACTTGAGATCTAGAGGAAGCAGATTGGGGTTGGTCTACCATATGAGTCTATTGAGACGGAAATGGCTCCTTAAGGACAGTGGGGGTCCCTTTGATCAGGTGACTAACTTTGAATCGTCGGGGGCAATCCTTAGTATAGTGATCCTCCTCGCAAATGAGGCAGGGATACTTAGGATTTCATTGCGAATATTTGCCAACAGACAATTTGGGGGGACCCTGTTTCAGGGCATCGGCTTTAGCTTTTCCTTTTCCTTTCTTTTTTATTTTCGAGGATTTTTCCGCCGCAGTAGATTGGACAATGTGGACCTCTAAGGTTTTACCAGGGCCTAGTGGATTTTGAGATGAACTATTAGGAGCAGCATTTGAAACCGACTTATGTTTGGGAGAAGTTTTAGCAGGGGTTTGGGATACTGAACCAATAACTCCATCAATAGGAGGAACAACTGGTGACTTTGATGCTGCAGGATTGAATGATGGCTGCAGAGAATTGGGTAACAACTCGTATAAGGTGCCAGACTGGGAGTAAACCAGATCCAAGTACTGGGCATATGCAATGGCTTTCTCTTCAGTGACGCATCCACCCATAGCTATATCACGAGTGATTGGGGCTACGAATGATCTGGTAAACCATTTAGTGAGAAATTGATCAGCTATCTCGAACTTGATCAGGTGACGTTTACATCTCCATTCATGGATATGATCGGAGATGTGTGTGGCAGTGTCTTCCTTAAGCGATGTGAGCAAATAGGTGCCAGTTTCATAATGAACCGACAGCCGAAAATGTGTGCAGAAAGCCATGGGCAACAAATCGAAGTCATGAAAATTACTTCGAGGTAGCTTGATGTACCATTTCATTGCAGCACCCGTGAGGGTCCATTGGAAAAGATGAAGATGAATGGAATCGTCCACATATGAGTTCGACGATCACTATAGGTGATATGTCATCACATGGGCCTGAGAATCTTCTTTATCTTTTCCATCGAACTTTGGGCAATCGCTTGGTATCTTGGACGGCACCAAAGGCCAATATGGCAAATGAAGGATCGGATCATTCGTAAGGTGCGATACATTTGGCAACTCAAGTGTAACCAAGAAAGGTAATTGAGTGTTAAAAGGTATGGGAGATCGATAAGTGGGCCCATAAGGAGGAGCCCATCCTTGTTGGTAAGGATTTTGGCCCCACAGGGGGGGATTTTGGCCATGTGGCATCCGAGGCTGCCCGGATTGCAGATTACCTTGACCAAAGGGAGGATTTGGACCTTGAATACCTTGAAACTATCTAGGGATAGGTTGTTGATAGGCAACATATGGGTTAAAAGGTTGTTGAGCTTGTTGACCTTGGACATATGGATATGGGACCTGTTGTCCTGGAACATAGGGTTGTTGGGCCTGTTGTCCCTGAACAAGAGGGTTCTGGACCTGTAGTCCTTGGGCATAAGGTTGATACACTTGTTGCCCTTGGACATGGGGGTTTTGTACCTGGTGCACTTGGCCGACAAGATTTTGAACCTATTGACCTAGGATAAGAGGATTTTGCGCCTACTGCTGCAGAACTTAACCTTGACCCTGTCCCTGCAAGGGTTGACATTGTTGATATGTATACAAGGGTTGCTGCTGCTTAGGTTGGTTTTGCTGTTGTAAGGTTTGACCTTGCAGTTGCAATTTTTGTCCCTGAGGCTGCAAGGGTTGAGAGGTATGTGGAGCATATTACATATGTTGTTGTGCAGCCTAGTGCAACTGTTGAAAGGACAGACCTTTAGATTGCTGTAGGTGACCTTGCTATGGGATAACCTGTAGTTGCTGATGCACGGAAAGCCCTTGCTGTAACAAAGGTTGCCCTTACAGTAACAAAGGCTGCCCTGATTGTTGCAAAGGTTGTCCTTACTATTGTAGGGGTACTTGAATAGTGCCCGGGAAATTGACGAACTGAATCTGGTCGTAGCCATGCTGGATGTACTGCCCAAATTGGAGGGTGTAAGGTTGATTACCCAATCCTTGAGAACCATATGGAACGCAAGGATTTTGGTATTGGACTTGAGCCCCATAGGACTGCTCATATTGAATATTGCTCGATCTAGACGAACCACTAGGATTCTGAACCTGTTGGTACTGGACATTACTTGATCCAGTAGGGTCAACAAGGTTATAAATAATACTAGAAGAGGGCTGGTTTATACCAAGCATGTGAGCTTGTGAGCTGCTCACATTAGTGACACCTCACACCATAGAGACATTCATGTTCTGGACCCCACGTGGTGGCACAATCTGGCCACTGACTAATGGGATAGAAGAATTGACAGAAACAATATTTGAAACCACTGGTTGTGACTGACATGTAACTGGTATTGATGATACAAGAGTATTCGGGACGGTGGGTTGCACTAGGACTGGAGTAACTGCTGGTTGGGAGGTGGTGTTCATGATGAACAGACTTGATGTAGGCCTGATGCCTAATTCCCAAACATGATTATGGTAGAGTGATGAGGCACTAGGTGTGCCTTAAACTAAGTGCCATAAAGACACATAGCTGGGTGGCAAGCAGGCGGGAATACCTTTTGAATAAGGGAAACCCTCGGGGGGAAAGTGCAACTGTAGTTCTTCCCCCTCAATGGTGTGTGGAGTAGAAACTTTGAACTCATCTAGAGAAGTGACTAGAGAATCACTTTTGTGTTCCATGTCTGAAAACAAACAACGACGAATGGCCGAACGTGTACTAGGGGATAGTTCCAAAGGAACACCCGGTTGGTGGTACAGACTATAAGGACACTGCGGTCATATCTCAACAACATCAAATAGAGGGTTCGGAGGATAGATAACCAGTCCAAGCTAACCTTCAGTAGTCAGCGAGTTCTCTGGAGTTTGAACAGGATTATTTTGAGATTTCAGGCGAAGATCAATAGATGACCCTAAATCGAAAGTAGGCGGAGGACGAGATGACAATGGTTGAATGCTCAAAATAGTTGCGAGTTCAACATTTTGGTCCTCAAGTGACTCTCATAACTTAGGAAACAACTCTTTAGAAAATCTTTCAAGAGAAGGAGAGGAAGAGGAATTGGGTGTACCAGATGGTTCAACGACAATGACCTTGTCTTAGTCGACAGAACAAATAACTTCAAGGCTTAAAATGTCCTTTTAAGGGAACTCATGATTTTTTCAAAAAGACTAATAGGATGTTTTGGATCATGGGTAATCAATTATTAAATGCATAAAAGACTGATGTTCTTTCATTTTTTAAGAGTCGAGAAAGAAACAAAGATGACTCTATCACTTTCGATTGGAAACGAGCTTGAAAGGACAAGTTCTTGAATGATCTTTTAAGTCTAATGAGTCAAAAATATCAAATGACTACTCTGGACGATCTAGGTAAACAAGATTACCAGGCAATCGTGAACTGCAGAATAGCTCTTGGCGAACCAAGAAGTACGAGTGGGCAAGCTCCCCGAATGTTGTGTTTGGTGTATCACGTTCGAAAGGTGGTTGACTCGAATTCCTAAGGATAAAAGGATTGCAGCCTAGTGGGGTCCCTATTATATACTTGATGGTACAAGGAGCACAAATTTGTGCTAGCGCTGTCTAATGTCGAAGCTAACGACAACTGCTAGGTTTACAGACACCGGAACACATCTCTATCCTAGACCTTCTAGATATGATCGTTAATGTCAAACTTGCCTTAGGTTAATTGAATTCATTTTAGAGTTGATCTTGAGTTAAGTTTCAGTTTTCAGGTCTTAGCGATGCTACTTGAAAAACCTAAAATGAAACTAAATGGGACAAGACCCTTTCAATTCAATGAAATGCCTACACTGGAGAGGGTAGAAACTACTCAATCAAATGTAAACAATCAAGCAATTGAAAACGAAATGATCTTTCACTACTTCACTTTCTCACAAAATAAACTAATGAAAAATGCATTTCAATTCCTAATTTCCTAACAAGCACTTATCTATCAGTCCTTTTAAAATGAAAAAAATTCTCTGCCTTTTTCATACGCTGGTGCAATTCTAGTTTTTAAGAGTTGCAAATCATAATGATGCAATCAAGCTAGAATTTCATACTTTCTCATGAAACAACGAAACAAACTTTTTGCATACAATCTTTCAACGAAAACTTTTTCGAGGCTATGACCTCTTCAAGCAGATGAAAACATGAAAAGAGAAGTTCATTTAGATCAATGAAACATCGACTTTGCCAAACACAAGACCAACAATGTAATCTATGTTAGAAAAAGATGTTCAAACTAGTAAACGAAACTCTTACAAACTTGTGCAAAAAGGTGTCAAAGTCATAAGAGGGACCAAAATCAAATGTAAGGAGCAAACACACCCACAACCGGTCTTGATGAGTCCACAAGCTGCTGAATGGGCGACTAGCTAGATGCCCTAGTGTCATTGGCCACTCAATGACTCAATCAATCAAATAGCAAGATGACAAGCCAACAAGCAAGCAAAACCAAATGAAAAGTAGCTTCCTAATTAGGGAGAAAATAGTCAAAAGGCTCACAAGATCAAAAAAAGAAGAGAAAAACAAACTGGCCAAGATTGGGGTCCAGCCCTAATCTTCACTTATAGGAATTGGCGCGACTTCCTAATTGAAGACAAGCTCCAAAGGCTAGTTGGCGTGACTATTCCTCAACAATTCGCACTCGTCAGTATGATTTCTAGCCGATTAAACGCATCGTCCGAGGGAGCTAAGGAAAAAAAATCAAAGCAGGGATGAGATCTGCTACTATGAATTTTAGACTTAGGCCAGTAAGCAGGAGAAAAGAAACAGAACCAAATGGAAAATGTGAAACTAGAAAAGTTCTCATGAAATCATGAAATCCAAAACAAACAAAAGATGGGATTTCCCTAGTGCAGTCACCAATTTGTGGTGAAGTAAAATTATAAGTGTGGACACGAATGAATTCCTTTAGCCTGATAATGGGTCTAGCCACAACAGATACATTCTATGGAAGATTTCCTTAGGTTAGAATCAATCAAGAGGGCCTACGTCTTGGTCTCTTATCCTGCTTGATGATGTCCTTGCTTGCTCCAGCAATATCTCGCTTCCTTCTTCAAGCTTCTGAAACAAGTAAACAAAAAAAACACACAAACATAATAATAGACAAATTGCAATTCAACCTACTTATTGAGTCAAGAAGCATTAAGACACAAATATGTAATATTACAAAACATGTAGGAAATCAATCGATAGTTGCATATATTAATATCAAAGAGAGATTTCGTCTTGACATCGTGGTCTTCCTTTCACAAGATTGGGTTCCCACACACTTTTGCTAACATTCCATGACGACTTCAAACAACAATAGTTTAATGGCTCTTCCCCTTAGACTTCACTCCAAACCAAACACACTTCTCCCTCACACAACTAGATGGCTACAACTAGTAATAGCTTGCTTGTCTAATCAAAATAGTATACTCACACTCAGCCAACACTCTAACTATGACTACAACTAGTTTGTGCTTGGGAAGAAGGGAGGTTTATATAGGAAATATGGATGGGAGATGAATCCTCTTCTCATGGGAGAAGGACTTATCCCTTGAGGTAGTTCCATCATTATAGGGTAAATGAGCCCAAACTGTCATCCTCGACCCCATCTGGCCAAACCATTTACCAAACTTCCATTACGGAGCTTCTAGAGATGGAAGCTTTGGCTCTAATTAAAAAAAAAATTCCATAACAGGACTAGCGTGACTAAAACACAGCTCAGTCGCTCCAGTCAACATGAGGAGTAGTGCTAATCTCTGCACATCGGCACAGGGGAGACAAAGGCCATTAGTGTCGGTCTTGTAAAATGGGCAAAACAAAAGTTTTAGGGGAAATGGTGCAAAAGGGAAATGATTTGCTCATAAAGAGGGACATAATGGGAGTTTCTTCATGAAGGAAAAGCATGCAGGGTTCATTGTAGAGGTCCTCCAAGATCAAGGAATGGGGAGTACAGGGACAATGACAAAATTTTGTGTAACAAACAAGAAGGAAACTTTATCCATTAGCATACATGCAAAAAGATATTATGGATTGGAAAAACTTTAGGCAAGCTAAGGGAAAAAATGTGAAAAGTTTTAGTCAAGATTTTAGGAAAAGAGATTTGATTTGGGTATAGATTTATCCTCTGAGGATACTATTGCAGCATCTACAACCACCCTAAATTTTTTTTCCTTAGCTTCGTTTTGGAGCCTCCCTACCAACCATCTTCGTAGCATGTATTGCACTGTCAAGTACATAGGCTTAGTTGGTTTTTCAGTAGCTTTCCAGCCTATGCACGATAGTTTTCTTCACTCCCCTCATAGGCTGCCATTCCGGACTTGGGCCAACTGTTGGCTGATAATATCCCTCAAAAAATTGTGCAATTCTAGAGGGGAACTAGCCTTCCCTCCAGAAATTATGCAAATCTATTGGGCAACTTGCTAGGATCAGAAATTGTGCAATGAAGTCAAACAACCTTCCTAAGGAAAATTGTGCAATATTGTAATATCCCTCCCTTTAATAATAAATAATAAATAATAAAAATAGTAATATAATAATATAATAATAAATAATAAATAATAAAAATAATTATACAAAATAATAATAATAATAATAATAATATAAATAATAAATAATAAATCACTTAATAATAAATAATAAAAATAATAAATCATAAATGATATTTAAAAATATACAAGAAATAAATAAATAATAAAAATAGTAATAACTACACTAAAGCTCTAAATAAAACAAAGAAAGCAATAAAAAGAATCAGTAAAGCTATCAAAAAGAAGAAAATAAAACAAGAAAGCTAAAAATAAAAAAGAAAAAGTAAAGAAATAAAACAAGAAGGCTAAAAATCAAGTTGCATGTAGACACATGGAGTGTGTGCATGTGGTTCCCCATCCAATGTTGTTCTATTTAATAGATGGTGAGGAAGATGAGAGGCATTCTGGCATTCCATCATTCCGATATTCTATCTTTCATTCTCTTGGGAGAATGGTATACTAAGACTTAGGAGCACTGGCAGTAGTCATTGATTGAGGGCTCGGGGGTGGCTAGTTGTAGCAGAATCCTGCACAATTGAGCCTACGGTTGGGAGGAGAGTCGTCCCCAAAATCTTGTGATCATTTGGCAGACTGCAATTACAGGTAATATGGGTGAGTTCATTTATAATTATTTGTTTTTCATTAAGACATTAATGTTAGTTTACTTTGTGCAATGTCTCCTTGCGGAAATTAGTATTTCTAGTTTATCTTCCAAAAATTTTATTGTTATCTCACCTTAGTAGCATGTGACATAATTTTACTCATTTGTATAAGTTTTGATTCCACTAATCTCTTCAATTAACTCTGGTATTTACTCTATTTTGTGCATGCAACTGTTATCGTCTTCGAACAATTATAATTTTTTTTTGTTGTAAGACTTGTAACATTAAGGTTCAATTACACTGAGTATTTAGATGTGAGGGAAAGCGTAGGGAGTTTCTTTCGGTAGTGAAGGGGATTATCAGTTATGTTAATTAAATATGGTGTCAACTTCTAATATATTGTGGTTGAATCGTTTTATTTTTTCGAAACTATTTCTACTTCTCATACCATGTTATAAAGCTGAAAATAAAGCCTTAAATATTTGTTTTAATATTTGTAAAGTAGTTTTTGAAGGATCTGCAAATGCATATTTCTACTTTGAGCCTGGCTAGGTTCTCCTTTCATTTGGAGTACAAAGATCGATTTTCTCTGTATATAATAGCAGAATGACTAGTTTGATGAAATGTGTTTGGTGAGCCACCTTCATGGTGTATTATTTTGATCAGGGTGTTGCTTGCTCTCCATAACTTCTTATATTTCATTCACGATAACTTTTGTAATATCCTTCATTAACTATGACTATTGTAATAGTATTGTTTGGTTAGCTAGAGTCGTGGCAGAAAAGCCATGGAAAATATAGTATCTATGAATAATATTGATCCAGGGGTGCAGGATTAAGATTCAACAATCCATGGTTGCCTCACTGATTTCCCTCACAGATCTATACCGAGTGCTTAATTTTCTCTGGGCTCCTGTTGAGGCATGGCAAGGTAGAGGGAAAACGATTCCTCCGTTGAGATCTCCCTTAGAAATTAGAATGAAAGAAAGGGTTGTAATACTTCGGTTCCTCGACTATTTCCCTGGGATTAGAAAGGCTCTGAGAGTAAAGAACAAAATTAAAAATAACAACCAACTTTTCTTAAACTTGTAGGTTGTTTTGATTGTGGGTCGATGTGTTCAGCTAAATTTTCATCATGGTTCCTTAATCTAACTCATGTTTTGGTTCCTTAATCTAAGTCGTTCGTAGAAAGTAAGAAATCCATGTGAAAAGGGACTAATTATTATTTCAGATTAAGGAAGCAGATTATCTCAGTTAGTCCCGAGTATATCAGTGATAATCTGCAGCGTATTTATTTTCCAGACGTATTTTTATTCAGTTGAACAGGGTTGCGCCTTAACCAAGCTGTCATCATCCAAGCTGCACTACCTCCTGTTTGGTAATTGTTGCCATGCACAACGCTAAGTGAAGTGGCAAACCATCTTATAAGGAACTATCATCATTGGAGACAAGGGCTGTGACCAGGTTGTCAATCTTCATTATATGCTTACAAAGGCAACTGTGAAGGCACGTCCGTCTGTGCTCTGGTGCTACAAGAAAGAGCTTTTCCTTAGCAGATTTCTCGACATTGTTGTCAAAAGGAATTTGCAGGAAACGCATAGCCACGACCACAAGCTTACAATCTTATGTTTAATGTCTTATGCAGGCAATTTTATATCTTATCCGGGAAATTAATATGGTTAAATGTATTGTAATTTAAGGGATGGTGTTGCCTTTGCAGGTGCGCTTGCAGGTAGGCCATATAATTAATAAAATGATTTTATTTTGTGTTGGGGAGGGATAACCTTCCCAGTCATCCGATCCGGTTCTGGGTCAGGTGGCAGTGTCTCTTCTTTATAGTGTGGAATATTTCTTTGGTTGTTTGATTTCTTAAAATTCCTTAGAGTAATCATTTAATAGCCATAAGAATCTAAAGATACATTCAGTAAATTTGTTAAAAGCAGTCCATTTAATTCTTCTAAGCTATGATTGCTTAAACAGATACAACACATAATTTCAATGTATCCTAGCACATAAGGTCGGGAATCTGAACACTTAATATTGGTGTGACATATCACTTCAAAAGTCATGGTGAATACTACAAAATTAGTAATTATTGATAATTTGCATAGTCAATCACACAGTTTCAAATTTGGCAATGGTTTGATTGCATGCCACAGTAAGGGAAAAATATATAAAACAGTAGATTGAAATGAATCAAAAATCTTCAAAACTTTCTTGAATAAATGTGGCTCTTATTTTATGCTTCTTCAGTGATGAATCTTGATATTGAATGACTGCTTACAGTGTCTGGCTATCATTGCATGCATATGCGGGTGACTTGATGTCACTGTTAGAAATATGATGTTTTTAGAGGTCGGATATAGGTCTGATCTTGACATTACCATGATATATTACCTTTGCATTGGTACTAAGCTTGAATCTAAATCATTAGTACTCCTTATCTTGCATTCAGTAATCATTTGAAAAGTGAATTAGGGGATTGATTGGATCATCTAGTGACTCACATCACATTGCAGGTTTTCTTTAATTAGCTATCCAATTTGGTATCTAAGGACTAATATATTCTTGGCAATAAGCTACAACAATCGGATACTTGACAGCGAAATAACGTTGGTATAACTTAAGTTTTGGTGCATTCATTAGTTCCTCATTGCTTTTCTCCTGCATCATTATAGACATCAAATTCTTTGGTTCTCTGTTTGCATGGTAAAACCACTATCTCATTTTCTTGAGTTGACTCATTCAGTCATTGGAAAAATATATAATCTTGTAATCTTGGATGGTGATAATCTACCCATAATTGACGATGTATAATTCTCTGAAAGATCGTACTATTGATATGGCACACTGGCATGCTGGTGTAACTACTCACCACCGGTTGCATTACATGTATCTGTTCATTTACTACTCATATGATTTGTATATTAATATTACTTCACCATATATCATATTAATTTACTGAACTAAACATCAATACAACTTTTATACTGTCATAGCAAAATTAACCGTACTTCTTTCTTTTTAACACATGACAAGAAAATAGTAACTGAATGTGATTAAAAGGAAAATGTCACTTTAGTTTTACTTTGCTTGGTCATACAACTTTGTTCAAAGCATATAATAAATCATCCGATAGTACTAGTTTTTCTTCATAAAAAGGTTTATGTGGGTTTATCTAGAAACCTCCACTATGTAATTATGTTGTCCAGTCATGAGGACTATTCATGACCAGTTTATTCATGGGCCTTAACTGGTTAAAAGGCATCCACTTTGTAGATAATATACTTTCCATAGGATTGATTATAATCTTGTAATAGGAAAAAGATTCTTTAGTCACGAGACTCGAAGCACTTCTTCAACTTTTGGTGGATATTGAACCACATCTTCGTGATTGATAGAATCTTTCGTACTAAACTTGTTTTCATATATACTTCGAAATTGTGATAAATTATGCTTTAAGTATTATACTTCAATTGAGTAACTAAATTTGTTATAGCTTTTGGCATAAAAGAAGAGAGAACCTATTTTGGAACATAAAAGAAGAGTATTGTGGTATTTTGGAACACAAACTTGGTACTTTGAAGGTATCATTATAAGGTCTATCTAAGGATGATAAAATGAAAGGATAAGTTGTGTGTGTGACAACATCTATAACAATTTTCCCTCTAATGGGAGAGCCACATTGTAAAATTTTCCATCGGTGACTAACTATTTATGGATAACAAGACGTATGATCAGGTAATTTTATTATGTTGATAAGCGGATTACATTTGGTAGCTATCGTAATGAATTTATTTTTCAGGTATTACCCAATTTGGGAAAGAGTAATGTATGAAATTGCATGATAACCAAGTAATGATAAACTTGGAAGATATAGGAAGGAATGTTGCTAGAAATGTTATAGGGATACCATGAGAAAGCTTGTGTACATAGTGACAAAGAAGTAAAGTCAATTAATAGAGGACTTTCCATAACATTAAAAGAGACGAACTCGACGAGATAAGAAAATATTTCTTTGGATGAAGTGCTAATTGTTAAATAAGTCAACATCGATCATATGCAATTGCATATAGTGGTAATGGAATCAGTAAGCCAAAGGGTACATGGATGTAAAATCAAGGGATTTTAATAATGATGATAATGACGGTCTCACTAGTAATGAATTTCACCAAAATTTCCTTTGGAAAAGAATATATGACGAGGGATTAAGACTCAAGATGGTAATTATGAAATTTAGCGATGTACTTAGAAGATTATACCATTGGTGTAAGTGATCAACTACCTAGTAGAAAGAAGTCAAAATGATTATTGAAAAGTGATTTACAACTTGATGAGAACATATTGACGATGTTTCATGCTATCATGATAGGAAGATAATGATGTACATATGGTTCTTATAGTGATAAGGCATCTATACGATAATAACGATATGCATAGGTCTTATGACGTTATGTCAAGGTATATTGACATTTTCATTTACTACCTAATGATAGGTATTTAATGTTCAATACTCATGATGGATATGATATGCATAACGTGGCGTAGGAATTATGATGTTATAATATGAGGATTATCGACATGTGGTTCATTTATGGGAACTCATGATATGTCTTAATATAATTATGTGATGTATAATCGAAGCATGTGACAGTTCCGTACAAATCTATGACATGCGTGAGCATGCAGATCCATATTAACAAAGATGAACGTCTCATGATGACATGCAAGAGTTGGAATATGGATGATTTCCTATGATACTATGATGGTATCGTTAATGCATTGGATGTATGTTGAGATGTGATGATTCACAGGACTCCACAAATGGGCCGAGAGGGCCGGTTTATTTGATGATCTCGTGCGAGCCCATACGCACGAGGGAGAATAAGTAACACCATATGGCCTGGGGAAAAAACTCAATCAACACTACATATGCCAGTGGTTCCTTTGTCTTGTGTATAGCTCTTGAAGAGCTATGGGACCATCTTGAGGAGGCCAAGTGCCTAATGTTCTAGGCTAGGTGCCTGT
>APFE030424364.1:75722-93612 GCA_000404065.3 Pinus taeda
GTTCAAGTATGGGGTTAGTACAGGGAGCTATAAGGATAGAATGTGATAGCCAAAGTGCAATTTTCTTGGCAAAGAACCCTGCTTATCATTCAAAGACAAAGCACATTGATGTTTAGTATCACTTTGTGAGGGATATGATAATCAACGAAAAGGTCTTGCTGGTAAAGGTGGACACTTTGAAGAATACTACAGATGCATTGACAAAATTTGTTAGCTCTGAGAAGTTCTCTTGGTGTAGAGAAACAATGGGCATTTCAGGGTTGGCAAAATGACTAAGCTCTCTTGTGGCCCCCTGTGGAAAGAAAACAACAAGTGGAAGATTGTTGGGTTGTGTTATATTCTTTCCACGACTAACCTACCTAGTGAACCGGGGGGTTAGAGGGGGGGCAGAGCCCCCCCTTCGTTGTACCAATTGCACAGCAAGGCGGTCACATGGGGGTCGGCAGCCCCCCTTGTCCAAGGGATTTGAGGGGGGTGAGTAGCCCCCCTCTACAGGGTCCAGGGCAGTGCCCCGGGAAAAAAAAAATTGGACCCTATATTAGGTTGGGCGAACCTACCTATGGTTTTCGGTCCATGGTTTTGGACGCGGTGGTTTTTCGGTCCATGGTATTGGATGCTTCAGCATGTATAAATATGTATTGTAACATTGAAAGGAACATAATGAAAAATCAAGCTGGTAGTCTCGGTTTTGGGATCCAGTGGGGAATCTCTGTGTATATGTGTTTTATGTGTTATGATGCTCTCGCATTTTTATTTTTCCTATGATTTAGAATTCGTATGCAGGTAATTTCTGTACGGGGTTAAAACCTACAGTTGAAGCCATTTATCACCATGGAGATACCATTCAACATACCTAGCAACAATGCCAACTCCAAGGATATCTTGAAGAACTAGGTGAAGGAGCCAGCCAAAAACACAATGACACCCAACCAGATTTACAAAACGAAGATATTGCGGAAGGCATATCAGTACTTGGTCATCTTTACATGTCGCTTCTACAACCAAGAGAGCATGGAGACCTTCCCGAAGATTTGGGTGATCACATTGGACCAACTGGCCAGTGAAGTAAAAGCATGCAACTAGTTTGACATGTTCACTCACAGGCTGCAGGAACAACTAACAAGAGTTTGGCAGCCACCCAAAGGTCAGCAAGTAGAAATATACATGCCCTCTTACATCTTGGATGAAATCTATGCCCATTAGGAGTTCTCAGGCTTAAAGTGGGAATTGGCATTAGCAGAAACCTTTGTGCACACTTATTGCAAATTGTTTTCTGAATGCAGCTTTTGTGGAGTCATCACATAGTTATTTTTTCACCCCTGGTATACAAGATGATATTTGAGTAGGATCCACCTTGCATGTCAAAGGCCGCAATGGAGGCATTGATCGACATAGCATATTGGTATGCCTCACCCTTTGGCACCTTCATATGGATGTACAATGTGGAGAAGCCTCTGCATGTTTTGCAAAAGTTTGCCATGGACAAGCTTGTCCTGCAAGAAGTGTCATACCAAATCTTAGTAGGACTGTCAGCTAGGTTGCACCAGAAGAAGAAGGCACCTTGGCCCACTCTTTCATTGCGGATTGGGTTGTATGAGATATAGAATCTCAAGCATGTAGATGTCAAGACAGAAGAGTTCAAGAAATTTACTTTTGGCACCAGAATCTTTAATTCATATGGCCCGCATTTTTTTGTGAAGGATCACTGCGTGAGAGTCCAATTCCTGTGGATCCACGAGGCATGTCATTGGGCTGAGGAAGACCCATGGAGATATTATCACATCTTCTCCATGCCCAATGAAATGGTCGACATCGCTATGGAATGGATAGCGAAACAACATCCAGGAGAGCACCACCATTGCCAGCAATAGAGGTAAACATACTGTCGTGTGACAAAGACAAGAGGAAGATTATCGATAGCACAAAGGTAGAACAAGTTGCAAGTTGAGAGAAGAACCACTTGTGGAGAAATAAGCTTTGGAAATAGAGGTGAAGAGGCAACAACATGACAAGAGCACTATGCAAAGGCAGAGAGAAAAACAGAGGATGGAGGAAGTAGTGAAGGAGTTGCAAGCCTTGAAGGAGCAACTCTGAAAGGAATAGGAGTTGCATAGAAAGGAGAAAGAAGCGTAGTAGGGATAGAAACAATAGGGGCACAACATTCATAGATTGATGAAACTACACCCATACAGTTGGTAGAATCATCCATGGAGCTGACATAAAGCAAACACGGTGAGCAGTCAAAGGAGAAGGACTTCGCTAAAGAGATTGAATGAGTACTTCAGAAGATGGATACAGAGATGGAGCAACCATAGTTAGAGCAAGACATCGGCCTCATGCCTTACCAGATCTGGAAGCAGAGCAGGTCCCAAGTGACCAAGGAGATACTGAGATCCTTGGAGACAATCCAGAAGAAGAGATGCACAACATATCATTCAACGAGTCGCAAAATAGAGTTGTGCAATCATGCAGAGTGTCTACTCTGGATGACCACACATCTCCTGTGTAGTTTGAGGAATGAGTGATCATATCTGACATGCACAATCATCCAACAACATTAGCTGATGCTACTAGAGCATATGTTGAAGCCACTAGCTTGAGTTTTTGCTTCTTGATAGCCGAAATCGAGTGAATGATTAAGGAGTTATAGACAGCCAAGCAGCGAGCAGAACTAGTTACAACATCCACCTCAGCAAAGTTGAAGAAGGTGATAGTGGATGAGGTATCATCCCTTGAGATAGTCATGCGAGCATTGTATTCCAGATTTGGTACCGTGAATAAGGCAGTTGTCCATCTCAATGTTGGCAGTAGCGGTGTAGTAGGAGAGCACATATCTTGTCAAACTTGCATACTGATGTTGACCGAATACATAAATGGATAAGGAGATACAAGGGAGCCCTGTTACACTTTCCCAAGATGATGAAGCCTAGAGTGATTGAGTTGAAGGCACACATTCAAAGTCATATGTGGAACTATGAAGAACTATCACAACTCATCACTCGTTTGTAGGATTCCCATGCACGAGTGTTTAGAAGCATGGATTTTGTTGTGCGCGCACATGTGATCCCATCTATTGGGACACTCACTGAGTCAAAGACAAAGGGACATGTCTGACTGAATCTAGACTCATACTTTGACGAGATGATGTGCATAGCCACCAGTGCAGACTTGGAAATCAGTGAAGACACCATGCATTAGTAGTCGTTGGTCCAGCCCCCCTCATGACAATGATGTGCATGTTATCAAATGAATTGGACAGAGGAGCCAAAGCAGTGTGCCTGGATGCAACAGAGGCAAGAGTTCAGTTCCAGAAAGATGTCACCATAGAGTACACCGACACTATCATGGACTACCAAGCTTGGCATTAGTTAACCATCATCGACCATCATGTGGATGTCAAAGAGTTGGTCTTCCCATAGTTGTCTGAGTCATAGTGATGTCTTGCATGACTTTCTTAAGCCTATTTTGTCTCACATGGGTACATGTGTAGATTGTACATAACATCTTGTCAAGCGGAAGTTCAAGTGTCGATAGTTGAATGTAACAGTCATAGAGTAGTTGAAGAGTCATGAGGATAGGTGAACAGTCACAAAGGGGAATGTCGGGGTTCACCCCACCTTTTTCTATATATAGTACCTCATAACTCATTGTATAAGCTTTTGGTTAGCCATGCTTCTGATAGGAGTATCTTAAAGAAAGCTTGGAGAATATTGTAATGAGCCTTGGCTTCTCCACAGTGCAGAGCTAGTACATCTCTTTGGAGGAGCAGGTGACAGTGAATATAACGTTCTGTTATCGAGACTAATGGTTGGTCATGGTTGTATTATATGATTTGAACTTTCACTTCTTAATATAAAATACCCATCATGTTTCATGCATATGTTGGTATTGTATTTCAGTTAACTTATTTACTCTAATGATATATGTATATGTTTGTTTACGCATGTATGTATAAACTCTTTCTATATATGTATGTATGAATCTTACTAAAATGTGTTGTTGATTTAACCATCACTTTGGATTTTTGGTTCACATTCCTTCTAGCTTGTGATGCATCTTTACTCATGTGTTCCCTTCCAAACTGTGTGTTTACACAGGTTTCCTAGGGGTGCACTCATTCCAACTTCTGTGTGTTAGAACCATTCATGCACCTTCCTTATCTTGATGCACATGTCACTCCCTTGCTACCAACATGGACATCTTACTTGCCTTTGTGCATAACTGCGGTCAAGGCGATACCGTATGACCCACTTCTGGGATTAGTCTGAGGTCTAGTTGGGACTTCTTAATGGGGAGATCCCCTAACATGTTGGCGGTTCCAACACTGTCAACATTTCTGGCACTAGAAGGAGGCCCAAATGACAAGTTGTTTCCTCTCATCCTATTTTGAATCTTTGCACATCTATCAGGGATTATGTCATACTCATCCCTCCGTGATGTTTTTCGCATACCAAGCCTCTCTACATCATGAGGGAGTTTGTTGATCTCTTGTCCAAATTCACGTATGATCGTGAAGGCGAAGTAGCCTAGCCTGAGTACTTAGAAGACTTATATGCATTCCTTGAGGATGTAGACGAGTTCTATATAGAAGAGGTTAGCCTGTTTCTTTCATACACGCTTTGTGAATCCCCACTATGGTGGTGCTGGAGTCTGCCTCTTGGCAACGTGCACTCACTTGAGCAGTTTTTTGATCTCATTGAATCTAATTTCCATCATTTTGATCCAGAACCTCTTGACCAAAAACTGTTACAACAATGGAAGGCCTCGCATGAATCACTTATGGAATTTTGGGACTGCTTCCATGTGTTGTAGTTTCAAGCTCTGAAAAGTCAGATGAAATTCCAATATCTCATGGACATATTTGAGTATTGCCTTGCCAAATATGTCAATCCTAAAAATAAGTTCAAGCGCAAGCCCCACTCAGCATAGGTGATGGAGCTGCGCAATCAGAGACAGAAACATTGTCACAACTAGATGTCTGTTGTCCCCTCATCAAACAACTCCACCACCACAGGGTGATGTAGGAGAACAGGCACACACATTTGTTCAACTGTCATAGCTTCCCAAAATCACTTATTTCAATTGTCGTGTAGATTGGGTTGTGAATCTCATGGGTTGTCACATGTATTTCATACCTCAACCTCCGTCTTTGTATTCTGATGATCCTTCGAATTGCATTGTCTTATGTTCTTCCATTCTAGACTCTACACTTGTTGTCAACAAGGATCAAGCTATCGACAGAGTTGGTGTTGCAAAACCAACCTATGCTATGATTCATGAAGAGTATGATTGGCAGCTTGAGCATCAACCCTCGACGAACGATGACTCCCTACTATCCGAGCCTCCTCCGTGTTTTCTTGATATCTTTGGTGATTTTTCCATCCATGATTTCGCATGTGTATCTTTGTCTACAGATGCACCCATTGTTGATCATTTGTAGAACACACCAGATGTTAGTCCATCATCCGATAATGGGGAGGACAAATCATTCTTTGAAAATGCACTTGATTCTTCATATACCTTTTCCAGAAACAGAGAGGGTGAATTTTTCCCCTTCTCATCAAATCATGAGGATGTTGCTGAAATCATTGATTTTACTGATCGTAGCTACTGTGATCTATTTACCCCCGTATTCGATCACGATGATGATTCTATTGCTGTTGATTTTTTGAAGCCACCTGTTTATGATGATATATCTTTTGACGAATTCAAAACCCTGCAGATTGTCGAAGAACTTCAGCCCGAGCTGATGGTTATGTCACCCCTTCGCTGTCCTGAGGTTCGTTTCACTTTTGATTAGGAAATTGTTGAAACATGTGAGGCTCCTCATCACTCATTTGTATGCATTGAAGATCAATCTCACACATAGATCATGCTTCCTCCACTCTAACTACATGATCCCATCACTCATGCATTGGAGGAATCTTACATAGCAAGCACATGCGCATGACGTAAGTTATCCTTGTTTCTTTCATTTGCTTGCATGTCACAGTCAAGAGTATGCATATGCTTAGTAACTACACACAATGTCACACGACACCATGGTAAGCCCACAAATTGCATATCATGCACATGCACTCCCTTATGTTCTGTGGGCACATTTAAACTCAGAGTGTGTTTGTCTTCATTGTTATATATTTCATGTTTGCTAGTTCACATAGCTGTGTTGTTCGTGAACCATACCATCACCTTCATGGGTCGACCAATGTGCTGGTGGCTGCATTGGAAGTATCACTTCACATGAGCAGACCCATGTACCGTTAGCTCAGGAGTAGGATTACTGTTTGCTTGCATGCATGTATGCTTCCTACATTGCATGTTTGTTGTTTTTCTTGCCTATTTGCTTACTCATTTTGCTTACACATTTACTTCTGCTTTTGCTTTTCTTTGTGTTTGTTTGCTTGTTTACGTTTGTAGGTTACTTTCGCATGAAACCGTGTGCGAATCTTGAAACAAGCTAGGTAAAGTGCAAGAGTTGTGTAGTTATCAATACATGGTTATTTGTCGTCCTACCTCTGTATGAAGAACTTGTTATCTTTAGTCCATGATACGTCAATGGAAAATATGTACTATTTGAATTGAACCTTGGTGAAAACACAATGCTTGCATACTAACTAGTATCACCTACTCTAGTCAGTTGTTTTTGGGTTAGTCCTTGTCAGCTCGATCAAGTAGAGTAAGGTTGAGGGGGAAAACCTTAACAAGCATGTCAGAGGTATATATAAACTACTCCAAAGGAAAAACCTCTTCTTCTCTCAACAAGTCTGAATCCCTCTTCCGCCTTTAAAATGAATAAGTGTTATGCACAGTTAAGAAAATGAAAAATGAAAATGTGAAAAATTTCGAAAAAATGAAAAATGAATAAGGCAAAGAAGAGAAAGGCTTCCTTTGCAGAGATGTGATGCAAGTAACTCTGTTGGGGTACTGACCAGGCTCATTGGTAGTAGAGCGATTCTTGTGTTCCTACGTGACTCTGCTGGGGTACTGTCCAGGCCTGCTAGTAGTTGAGCAACACTAAGGATCAAACTAAAACTTTGATGACCATATGGCCTGTGCACCAATACACCCCTCATCCCCAATCGAAACAACTTTGTTGGCTTGGAAGATGCTACATATTACAATCAAGCAAGTGTGGAAACCAAGATGAACAAAGAATTGAACAATACTTTTGGAGGTGTTAGATTTTCTTTTCACAAAAAGGTCCATTTAGAGAGCTAGAGTCCTACCAGTGTGTTGCCAAGTGTTGTAGTGGCTACAAACACCCTCCAAAATTTTTCCTTCACTTCGTTTTGGAGCCTTCCTACCAACCATCTCCACAGCATGTCTTGCACTGTCAAGTACATAGGCTTCATTGGTTTTTCAACAGCTTGCCAGCCTATGCATGATAGTTTGCTTCACTCCCCTCACAGGTTGCCATTTCAAACTTGGCTAGCTACTGGCTAAGCAACTCCAGTAAAAAATTGCACAATTCTGGAGAGGAACTAGCCTTGCCTCCTGAAATTGCGAAAATCTGCTCAACAGCTTGCTGGGCTCAAAAATTATGCAATACAGTCAAACAACCTTCCTTAGGAAAATTGTGCAATCTAACCCAACACTGTAGTGTAGCGCAAAAATTGCGCAATTCTAGGTAGAAGACACCTGCTCCTCCTAGAAATTGTGCAAAATTCCCTCTCTGTCAAGCAAGTTATTGCATGTGCATTCAGGTTGACCGGTTCCACCTAGGACCCAACAAACTTTACTTGCATGCGTGGGCTGATTTTTTCCCAAAATAGCAAAAAGCACATGAAAAAAGCATCCCTAGATTTTAGGGATCTATTTTTAGCAACTGGAGGTTACATGGAAAGATCGTTTTAGAAACTTTCCTCCAAGTGTCACTTTTTCCTATATTTGTGGCATGCATGTCATGAGCCTCAAACTTATTATTCAATGCTTTAGAGCTCATCCTTCACATCGATCTTGGAGCTTTGACATCCCACAACACATCAAGGAGTCTTCGACACATCCAACTCAACTATTTCCAGGTAAGTCTAGATTACTTATCTTTTGCAACATTTCTGTCGCTTTTTGTGTTTTGGATTGTGTGAGTGTTGTCTACTTGATTTATGTCAACACTTGTTGTTGTTTGCATGCATGTTAGCATGTACAAACACCTTTTCAGTTTTCATTTGCATCTCACAACTATCGCATGCATGACACCATTTTGCACGAATGACCGTTGAATCGGCGACTCATTTCACACACATGCATGTTTTTTTCCATTTTCAGAATCTTGCATTCGTTGTTTGCATGCATGATCATTCAATCATCCTCACACTCAGTATCACCATGCATTCATATCTTCATGTGATTTCGGTTTCGCGTTGAAGAGGATGGGCAACCTTAGTCCGAACTCTACCTTGCCCGAACAACATTGTGCAATTATGAGAAGGAAGGCTCTACTTTCCTCCCAGAAAATGTACAAATATGGCTAGACAATGTCCTCCAGTCCTGCTTTGTGTAGTTTTGAGAGGTAGTGTCTGCTGGCCTAGAAAATTGTGCGATGCAGTCCCTAGGCCTGCATGACTTGCTAGTCGAAATTGTGCATTGCACAATCTCAGAACCCAACAGGCTAGTCAGGATTGCGCATTGCACAATTCCAGTAGTGAACCAGCCTCCCAATAGTTTGGACTACTGTTTGCATAGTTCTAGTAGTGAGTCTCCTGACCTCCTAGCGAAAATTGTGCAATCCTTACTAGCAATCTCCCGAGTATGTTGCATGTTAGTCCTCAAGTTTTCTTTGGTTATAAATGACATACTTATTGTCATGCATGTCACCATGTCTCCATGTATAGCAAGTGTTCATCCATCTCTCAACAGTTTAGGCTCAATGGCCTCCAAAAGGGTATGGTCAAAGGACACCAACGGAAGCACAACTGGAGAAGCAGTTGAGCGAATGTCTATGAGTTTGCTAATTTATGAAGACACCAAGCTAATTATAGAAGAAGACATCAATCTGAAATGGAAGGAGATCAATTATGCATTCTCAGGCACATTTGGGAAAGGTATTGAAGACCACAAAGTCTAAGTGAACATTCACAAGTCTGGCTAGTAGCAGATTGCATGTAGGTATCCTGCGTTCTCTTGCGCGGACTTGATACATTGGATCATTTCGCACATTGAACCCGAGATGATGGTATTGAGAAGTGTCAATGGGATAGAGATTGCCGCCTTCAGGGCATAGGAATATCAACAGATGTACCACTTGTCAAAGCTAGTGATCACCATGGAGACACCCTTCAACATACCCAACAACAATGCCAATTCCAGGGATATCTTGAAGAATTGGGTGAAGGAGCCAACCAAATTTAGGATTGACATCCAACCATATTTACAAGACGAAGATACTACGGAAGGTGTATCAGTACTTGGTCATCTTTTTGTCACTTGTATGACCAAGAGAGCATGAAGACCTTCCCGCAGACTTGGGTGATCACGTTGGACCAAATGGCCAGTGAAGGAAAAACATGCAACTGTCCGACATGTTGGCTCACAGGTTGAAGGAACAGGTAACAGGGGCTCGACAACTACCCAAAGGTCGGCAAGAATAAATCTACATGTCTGCTTACATCTTGGATGAAATCTATGCCCAACAAGAGTTGTAGGGCTTGAAGTGGGCATGGACATCAAAGAAAACCTCTGTGAACACTTATTACAAATTATTTTCCAAATGCATCTTCCACAGAGTCATCACACAGTTTTGTTGTAGTAGCTGCAACACCCTCCAAAATTTTGGCCCACATCCAATTTGGAAGCCTCCTTTGAGAGTTTTACTTGATGTCTGCATGCACTTGGGTTGACCCCGTGAGCTCGTGTGAATCTTCACACCCACCTTGCTTGATGGTTCGATAAACAACTTTTGCATGTTGATGTCAATGTCATGCTTGCAACCATGTTTTGGTCATACACAAGGTCTTCACTTCATGTGTACATGTTGTGTTCATTATGTAAACATCCATTCCGCTCACAGATGGAGCATATACACTGTCGCGCAAGCATTGTCGTAGTTGTCCAATGAATAATCACAAGCGTCGCGGTGGTCACTCACACCGTTGGTTAGTAATGTTGAGCATGTGTGTCTAGATGGTTTGAGTCATATTGTCGTCAAGTCATGTAAGTGTGCATTTGAAAGTACATGTATGCACCTATTCACCCACTCACACACTTAGTCATTTTGTTGAAGTTCTGATGACCAAATTCCCCTCTGATAGTCAGAACTTCACCCTGCCATCGAATCGATCGACTCTCACCTAGAACAGTGTAGAAGCACCAAGCAAGCCATTTCAAGTTGTGATGCTCGCAAGCTAATGAATCAACCTTCCTGCTGGTCAACCGGAGAGTTTGACCTGGTAGTCACCCCAGGATTAACTCCCCTCAAAAATTGCATAGAGGCTGCAGACCTTGCCTGCTCTGCTGACTAAGAAAATTATGCAGATAGGCTAGATAGACACCCATTTCCTGTCCCTGTCTCCCTCAGAAAATTGTGTAGTTTTTCCAGCAAGCCCACCAGTCAACCGATCGACTGCTCACTCGAAAAACTGCACAAATTTCATGAGCAAGCCCTTTGCTCCCTAGTAGTATGCTTAGCTTAGAAAATGCGCAGAGGTGATCAACAGACTAGCCTCCTAGCATCAGCACAATTTTTCTCGCTATCAGCTCCCAACAACTAGCTATCAGTTCCCTCCAAGAATTGTGCAGGTTTTGTTGCCAAGCTCCAACAGCCAACTACCAGTTCCCTCCAGGAATTGTGTAGATTTTTCTATCAAGGTCCCAGTATCCATTTTCTAGTTCCCTCTAGGAATTACACAATTTTGGCTATTGGGCTCCTGCTGCCTACTCCTTCCAAAAATTGCATAGATTTTTCTTGTCCATCCTTCCTGTAGCACTGATTGCTCCTTCCAAAAATTGTGAATATTTGTCCTCTAACCGAGTGAGACCCCATAGATAGTCATTGCTGATCCAGATTTCCATCATCATCAGTGCAGTTTTCACAAGCAGTGCCCGGAGCCTCCATCCCAGCTCGAAGCTCGCAACCTTGTCTTCTCTCTCGGTCATCTGCATCCGAAATGATCATGCATCATGGTAGACTGGGAGGTTTATGGATTTGATGTTGTCTCATCATGAGTGACTGTAGATATAGGTACACAAGCAAACATGCCTCTATGATAGATGGGATGAAAAAAAGGAGTACATGTAGAAGGACATGTTTTCCAATAGACGAACAAACAATGCATGTAAAAAGATGTGCTCGCAAATGGACGATCATGCAAAGAGCTATTCATGGATGGATGAATGAGTGAACATGCGTAGAAGTGTTCATGGACAGACGGATGAGTGAACATGCACTTTTCGTGAACGGATGAAACTATTAAGCATGCCAACATACAAACAAGGATAAACGTGCGAATGCAACATCAAGCAAACGTAACAACCATCGAAGACTCCATGCACTTTTGCATTTGTAGGTGAAGCTGTGACACACCATGAGGACATCCATCACCCAACAAAACTGCAGTTTGACATGCACACCAATAACAACACAAATGTACCAACACTATCATGTCGAGTCTGGCCATGAGTCATGTCGTCCACATCTCCAGTGTTGGCCATATTGTCAATCAATGTAATGTAACGTGGAAGTCCAAGAGACCCACTTGTCATATGAAAAGTAATGTAAAGTTGAAAGGTCATGGAAGTCAAATATTCATGAGGGAAGTCAAACAACCACAAGGGTTAGTGTCACCCTTGGCTATAAATGTCCCCTCATTTGTACATGCAAAGCACTTTTTCACCTTAGCTCCTCCCACATAGCCTTGAAAGTGTATAATATTTTCTTTGAGGAGTAAGTAGTGGCTCTAACGCCTCACCCATGGGGTTAGTGAAGTATGGTGTGACGATGTGTCTTGGAGCTTTTGCTTAATTTAGAATCCTGCTAATAGGCTAGCACGTTTTCACACATCTGTTGTAATTGTTGTAAGATTAATCTTGAACACTTGTAATACATGTTGCTTTGACCTGTGTTTAACACTTGAAGTCATTAAATTTTTGTAATACATATATATTAATGAAAATGTGTTATATGAGTTGTTAAAATTGTCCTACCCGTGTTGGTTACCTCCCTATACATCAGAGAGACCTTTCACCTAAACTTTCTATAACGACCATCTCACTCACATGAAATTGTCTGCTATTTGTTGTATGTATTATCTTTCCTTGTGTGTTGTGACTTTTGCGTCCATGTGGACTGCTCCTCTCGAAGCTACGCATGTCCTGTTGTGTTGTGTGTTCCTAACAGAGTTGGGGCTTCCTCCCATCCGAATTGGGATTCACTCCCACCCTCTCCCTCTGTGTGAAAGAACCATTGGCACAAGTAACACTAGCAATCACCAAGCACGTGAACCTCACTACTCAAAGACAAAATAGAACACTCTCCTATGCTGACAAGAAATCGCTGAGGAAAACATTTAAGATAATGGCAACCAGGCCATCATACCAAATGGGACTCCCACACCAAATGGTGTGAGGTCTAGTTGGGACTTCATATGGGGGTGATCCGCTGAATGTTGGCGGTTCCATCATCGTCAACATTTCTGGTGCTAGAAAGAGGGTCACCAGTTGTTTATGGTTGAACATCCTCTCACACTCACTCATCAACCATCTGGTGAAGGAAGTAACTCACACTCCCTCTCACCTACGCGTGACTCTGAAGTTGGTTACTTATCACCTATCTAGCTTGAACACAAAATTCCATACCATCACATTCGCTCTATCCATCCCATCACCTGCCAATTGGAAAAAGTAGTTAGAATGATCCCAGTCATACAAAATCTTTCATACACATTAAGGAAGCCAAAAAACACTCCCACATGGGTTGTTGTATCATCAGTGGAAGAAGAAGGTCTTGCAACACTCAAAGGTCTGACAGAAGCTATTCAAGACAGAGAGGAACCTTCCGTCTTCCGATAGGGGGAACAGGACACCTTCGTGATCTTGGGCTCAGACTCCGGTACAGGAGGTAGAGGGGAATGTAGCGGAGGAGGTGGAGGCAGAGACAAGCCATCAAACTCAGAGCTTAAACCATCAGATTCTGAAGAAGAGGAGGGCGAAGAAGATGAAGATATGGCTGACCAAAATATGGAATGGATGACTAAAGGACCATTGGCTCTCTTGAGTGCTTTGCACAAGATACCAAAGCAAGAGGAAGGAATGAGCATCAAGTTCAACCCTGACAACACAGTGAAGGAAGAATACCATTTGGAAAACTTCTACCTGCAACTATAGACCCTTGAGGTATGGTACGACAACATAGAATTTTGATTGTTTCCATGTACTTTGGATGGTCATGTAGCTGTATGGTATCAAAACCTTCCAACCAACTCTATACAGAGCTGGAGTGTGTTCAAACACATGTTTCTTGAAAATTTTGTTGATGACAAGACCCCAACCATGTTATTCAAATAATTGGGAAGCCTGAAGATGGAGGTGAAAGAAAAGGTAAAATACTTCAATCAAAGTTTTATGTACATATTGAAAAAGTTTGGAATGGACACAAAACCTCATGACTCCATCACTATTAGTTACTACACATCTGCACTGCTGAACAACATTACGCAGTTTGCGAAGCAAGCTGCAAAACCAACATTACTAGAAACCTATGAAGAGGCTATTGTTGTTGAGAAAGACCTACACGCAATTGGAGTCATCAAGGATGGTGAACCAACAAAGGACTCCAAAGATGCGAGTAGGAAGTCCCAAGTAGTGCTGAGAAAAGGTAGAGACAAGGAAAAAAACGATATTGAAACCCTCACTCACATCATCAAGAACTTGACAACAAAAGTGTGTGAGTTTAAACAACGAAAAATATACACCTCTACAAGCAACCATCCGCCTAGACATAAACAAGGAAGTATGTCATCAGAAAGCAACTGGTTCACTGCAAAAACTGTGTAGAGCTCTGTGTTCCAGCTCGATCGGTGCAGAAATCCTGAATTCTATAAATTCCACGAAGATCGTCACCTAGAGAATTCTTGTTCATACTAGAAGTGAGTCACAAGATCTATATGCAATCATACATTTGATGCAGAAAACAATATGAAGGAATAGTCAGAAGACATGGATAATGAAAAAGTTGTTGCACGTGATGAGGCATTAAGCTATGGGCATGTGGTGAACATGTATCCGTACTTGCAAGTAGCGCTGAAGACGAACACCGAGAAACAATCCACAAAACAAAATGACTGTTACAATCTTAGGAGTAAAGGGGCTCCCCTTACAGTTGGGGAAGTGCAAGAAAAAATGAGACTGTTGATGAGGAAGGTTGATCCACAAGCCGCCCCAAAGAAAAAAACACAAAGCAAGTTTGGGAAGACAATTACAGACAAGAGTAAATCCATGAGCAACAAACTGCAGAATACTCCGCCGGACAATGAAAACATCAGTCTTACCCCGTACACCTCGTTGAGTCTACCCCCTTTGGACTACAACCACACTACAACATTGTGGATGACATGAAGAAAACTCGCACAAACATCAGTTTGTTCGAGCTAGCTAAGATCCAGAGTTAGCAAGACATCATACTGTGTGTATTAGGATAGACACCAATAGACAACACAACCTCTACTAGCAAGGGAGAAATCACACCTCCCGAATCACTTTCGATTGTGCTAAAAACACTCCGAATGGAAGAAGAAAACTTAAGTTGCCCTCTGTTCCTTCTCTCATTTGAAATTTTCAACTGTAATGTTCACAACTACTTGGTTGATTCTGGCACAACAAAAAATGTCATGACACTCTCCATTGCTAAAGATATCAATGCACATTAGAGAAAGACATCAACACAAATCATCCAACTTGATCAAACATCTGTACCAGCCATTGGTGAACTCTGAGATGTGATCATCCGACTATCTTATGACATTCGAGTCCACCAATGAATCAACATTGTTGTTGTGGACATACCAGAAGCATACAATTCACTACTCAGCAGACACTGGTTTAGCAAGCTGAACGGGTATTTTACTACGGACTGGTCGCACATGTGGCTTCCGTATAAGGGAAAAAACAATCAAATCCAGGTGATATCTGAGAGGTATATGAGGCACAATATCACTCCCATCAATGGCGAGAATGAAACTTTGGCCTTCGCAGAACTCATGTTTGGCAACTGCCTCCTGGAAACAATGCTGGGGCGTTATCCTGCACGGCCAGCTCCAACCCCACCAGACACACAGTTGGTTCTCCTTCCTTGCCCAATTGATAGAAATTAAGCATGTACAGTACATTGTACCAATAGTAGCAGTAGAGGTAGCAACAGTAGTAGCAGTATGTAGGTTTTAACCCCGTACAAAAATTACCTACATACGAATTCTAAAACACATAAAATAAAAAATGTGAGAGCATAACACATAAAACACATATACTCAAAGATTTTCCCCTGGATCCCAAATCCAGGACTACCAGCTTGATTTTTCATTATGTTCCATTCAATGTTATAATACATATTTATACATGCCGAAGCATCCAATACCATGGACCGAAAACCATCGCGTCCAATACCATGGACCAAAAACCATCGTGTCCAAAAACATGTGCAAAAATCACGCACAAAACCATAGGTGGGTCTGCCTAACCTAACATAGTGTCCAAAACCAAAATTTTCTAGGGTGCTACCCCGGACCCCATAAAGTGGGGTTATGGGTACACCTAAAACCCTCTATGACCCCCCCCGCTACATAATCGGCACAACGAAGGGGGGCTCCACCCCCCCCAAATCTAACCCCCCAGTTAACTACATGGGCTAGTTGTGGAAAGAATATAACACAACCAAGATTCTCCCACTTGTTGTTTTCTTTCCATAGGGGGACACAAAAGAGCTTAGTCATTTATCCAGCTTTGCAACTCCCATTGTTTCTCTACACCAAGAGAACTTCTCAGAGCTCACAGATTTTGTCAACGCATCTGCAGTATTCTTCAAAGTGTCCACCTTTACCAGCAATACCTTTTTGTCTTCTATCATATCCATCACAAAGTGATACTGAACATCAATTTGCTTTGTCTTTGAATGATATGCGGGGTTCTTTGCCAAGAAAATTTCACTTTGGCTATCATAGTCTATCCTTATAGCTTCCTATACTAACCCCATACTTGAACACAATCTCTGCAACCAAACTGCTTCCTGCTGCAGAGTGCTCCATGTATCTGCCTCTAAAGTGATAGTGCCACTACAGATTGTTTCTTACTCATCCAACTGACTACACCTCCAAATAGGTTAAACACATACCCACTTGTAGATCTTCTCTGATCCAGATCTCCAGCCCAGTCTGCATCAACAAAGCCATGAATATCCAACATTCTGTCCAATTCTGGTCTTCCTTGGTAGCACAAACCGCAATCACTAGTGCCACGCAAATACCTGAAAACCCGCTTCACTGTTGTCCAGTGATCCTTCCTTGGTTTTGACATAAACCTACTCAATACTCCAACTGCATGTGCAATGTCTGGTCTAGTATAGACCATTGCATACATTAGGATACCGAATGCACTTGCATATGGAACACTGGACATGTCCTCTTCCTCTTCTTGTGTCTTGGGACACTGTTCAATAGATAACCTCACACCGACAAGAATAGGAACCTTCACCGGTTTACTATCCTGCATATTAAACCTCTACAGTATTGTCTCGACATACTTCCTCTAGTTTAATGAGAGCTTCCTCTTTGCCCGATCTCTTTTAATTTCCATGCCCAAAATATAGTTTGCAACATCAAGATCTTTCATGTCGAATTTGGAGGACAATTGGGTCTCCAAATCCTGGATAATTTCTTTGTCATTTCCAACCAGCAACATATCATCCACATACAAGACCAGATAAATAACATGGTCACCAATTAATTTAAAATATACACAGTGATCTGCTTTGCTTCTAGTGAAGCCAAGTCCCCATATAAATGTATCAAATTTCTAATACCATATCCTTCGTGACTGTTTTAACCCATACAGAGACTTCTTTAACTTGCATACCAGTTCTTTCTTACCTTTCACCACAAAGCCTTCAGGTTGCTTCATGTATATTTCCTCTTCCAAATCCCCATGAAGAAATTTTGTCTTCACATCCATCTGTTCTACCTCAAAATCAAAAGCAACAGCAACAAATAAAAGTAATCTAATAGAAGTTACCTTGGTAATAGGAGAAAAAATATCACCAAAATCAATTCCCGGCACCTGGGAATAACCTTTTTCTACCAACTAAGCTTTGTATTTCTCCACCTTTCCTTCTACATTTGTCTTCTTCTTGAACAACCATTTACTGCTAATGGGTTTCCTTCCAGCCGGCAACTCCACCAGATCCCAAGCCTCATTTTTGTGCAAATATGCCATTTCATCAATCATGGCCTCTATCTAGAGTTTGCCATCCTCTGAATCCACTGCTTCCTTCATAGTTCTGGGATCATCGTTAGTAATAGATAAAGAAAAATTTGAATAGAAAGCAGATGGACTATACCTTTCTGGATCCCTTCTTTCTTGAACTGATCTTCTCACACCCGAAGTTTGTGGCTCTTCATCTCACATTCCTCCTCCGCTGTAGAGTATGATTCTTCCTCATTAAGCTCAAACTCTATCTTCTCAGGTTCCTTTGGTTGGAATTCATGTTTAGTAACATCTTTTACCTCTCTGAACACCACATCTCGGCCATACACAACCTTCCGTGTGACTGGGTTCCAAAGCTTATAACCCTTTAAACCATCCTTATACCTAATAAAGATGCACTTTTCAGATTTACCATCCAACTTGGTTCGTTTCTCCTTTGGAACATGTACATATGCATCACATCCAAATACCCTCAGATGTGAAAGAG
>APFE030424364.1:94777-129263 GCA_000404065.3 Pinus taeda
CGTTGGTTTAGTACCCGGATCTACCGCAATCCACTGATCTTTATCCACCAACAGATCCTCCATCTTGAGTTTCCACAACTCAAAACTCTGACCATTAAATTTCTCGATCTCTATATTTCCACCACTCACCATCTTCTTTCACCACCAGAATCGATCTCACAAATCTCCCACTGAACAGGGTCTACCGCAGGCCCAAGCAAAACCCCTAAGCAACAAAGGTGTCTCCTTGAAGCCAAAACAACTTTGATACCAAATCTAGGTTTTAACCCCATACAAAAATTACCTGCATATGAATTCTAAAACACATAAAATAAAAAATGCGAGAGCATAACACATAAAACACATATACTCAGAGATTTTCCCCTAGATCCCAAATCTGGGACTACCAGCTTGATTTTTCATTATGTTCCTTTCAATGTTATAATACATATTTATACATGCCGAAGCATGCAATACCATGGACCGAAAACCATCACATCCAATACCATGGACCGAAAACCATCGCGTTCAAAAACATGTGCAGAAATCATCCACAAAACCATAGGTGGGTCTGTCCAACCTAACATAGGGTCCAAAACCAAAATCTTCCAAGGTGCTGCCCTAGACCCCATAAAGTGGGGTTACGGGTATGCCTCAAACCCCCTGTGACCCCCCCCCACCGCTACAAAATCGGTGCAACAAAGGGGGCTCCCACCCCCGCTACAAAATTGTGCAACAAAAGGGGGCCCCACCCCATCCCACCCCCTCTAACCCCCCGGTTAACTACATGGGCTAGTCATGGAAAAAATATAACATAACCTAGCATAGTAGAGCAACCGTTTTGAACGGTCCGTGTATAGACGAGTTGTGCACCATGTATTTTGACGGATCAAGCACACAGGATGGATCAGGAGTTGGGTGCGTCTTCATCGACCCAAATCCCAAAAAGCATATGATTTCTAGCTACTTGGAGTTTGAGTGCACGAACAATGTTGTTGAGTACGAAGCACTTGTGTTGGGCTTACAGAAAGCCATTCGCCTCGACATGGTCACACTCAAAGTGGTAGGTGTTCATAGATAGTGGTATGTAAGGTATGCAACACCATTCACTGTTTATCACCGCATCTCAAAAGTTACCAACAAGAGGTATGGCGACTCATCTCTAAATTCCAATATTTTAACATCATTATTGTACCACGTACGCATAACGCAGCTGCCAATGCTCTGGCAAACGTGGCTTCTAGAATGTCACTGATTAGGGATAGATTTACTATTGAAATTTTATACAAACCATCTATCTCAGATAACATACCTAAATTACGCATATTTAATGATGATCAATAGATACTACATTTCATGGCCAATGCTGACATCTTCAAAGATGTAGTGATAGACGATGACAAGCACGAGCAATCTCTCCATGCAGAAGTTGGTTACCACAAAGGCCACCTTATCACTAAGGGTGTGGCATCGTTGGAGAAGCTATACGACTTGCAAGAACTTTTTGAGGGGTCGAGGAACAACAAAACCTATATTTCCACCATGATGCACAAATTGATTAACTTGGGAACAGAAAAAGATCTGAATTTCATCAATCTTGAAACATGTTGCACACAGCATAAGCAACAAGCCTTTGTCTCCATGTTCAAACAATATCGGGATGTATTCATGTGGACGTACAATGATTTGAAAAATTATGACACACAAATAATCCAACACATTATTCTGATCAAAGAAGGGGTCAAGCCATATCAGCAGAAGTTGAGGAGAGTATATCCATCACTTAAACCTCTCATACAGAAAGAGCTCACCTAGCTATTGGATGCATGGATCATATACAAAGTTTGTCATTCTACCCAGGTTTCAAACCTCATCCTTGTACGCAAGAAGTCTGGGGAAATTTGCTTATGTGTTGACTTTCGGAACGTGAACCATGCCTCAGAGAAAGGCAAATACCCCGTGTTGTCTATGGACCACATTCTGCAAGCATTATTTGGGGCACAGATGTTTTCCCTGCTTGAGGGTTTTTCCGAATACAATTAGTTTCTGGTAGAAGAACCTGATAGACTCAAGACTACCTTCTATACCAAGTGGTGTATGTTCGCATACATATGAATGCCATTTGGGCTTGTGAATGTAGGTGTAACCTTTCAACGCACCATGGAAATTGCTTTTCATGGACTCATCAGATAGAGCATAGTGGTATACCTTGATGATGTGACTATGTTCTCAAGGAGACGTGAGGACCGCATATGCCATTTCAAGAAAATTTTGAGTGATGCCAGAAATACGGGATTTCCTTGAATCCTAAAAATAGAGTATTTGTAGTGTTTGAGGGGAACCTTCTTGGACACATTGTTGCCAAAATTAGGATCAAGGTTGATCTGGACTGCGTTCGAACTATTACACAAATCCCTCACCTAGCCAACATGAAAGCCATGTAGTCCTTCTTGGGAAAGATAAACTTCCTCTGGAGGTTCATCAAGGATTATGTGCAAATAGTCAAACCCATGAAGGACATGATCAAGAAATATGCAGTCTACAGCTGGGGCAAGAGGGAAAGTATGCATTCACCCTTATCAAGGAGGCTATTGTAGAAGTGCCTGCATTCTACAGCCCAAACTTCAAAAGGGATTTCCCACTATACACCTTCACCTCCGATAATTCGATCATTGCAATACCCACTCAGAAGGATGAGATGAATGACGAACATCCCATCTCCTTCATTAGTGCAAGCATGCATGGACAAGAACTCAACTACCTCCCCATTGACAAACATGCATATGCAGTTTATAAGCTGATGAAACACTTCATACCCTACTTGCTGTTGAACCATTGCATAGTCTACATCCCTCACCCAACAGTCTGCAAAATTCTTGTAAAAAAAGAATTGGGCAAACGATGTGAAAAATGGATGACATGCTTGCAATAATATGATCTTGACATCAAGTTAGTTCACACATCAAAGGTCATGGGCTTTGCAGACTTGTAGCTGAAGTAGTACACGTGCTAGAGGAACTCGGAGCAGGAAGTTGAGATGTATGATGTAGTGTGAGCAACACCCACTAAAGACGAAACCTCTTAGTATGCAGATGTGCGCTAGTACCTTGAGCACAACATCGTACACTTTTACTTTTCCATTAGACAAAAGAGGGCATTGCGCCTCAAAGCTTTAGCATATCAGTCAGTACACAAAGTTATTTACAGGAAGCACAACAACATAGTTTCGCTCAGGTGCTTGGAGGCACATGAATAAGAGAAGGTATTACAAGATCTGCATGATGGACCCGTTGGGGGTCACTTTGTGGGAAACACCACTACACACAAAGTTATGCAATCTGGTTTCTACTGGCCCACATTATTCAAGGATGCACACTATTATGTCCGTAAGTGCCTAGTTTATTAGTGATTTGCCGACAACACACGTAGGTTAGCAGCCCCACTTCACCCTGTTGCAGTGACCAAATCATTTCAACAATGGGGCCTGGACATCACTGGGGAAATTTTTCCACATTTGTCAAACAACATCGCTATAGTTTAACAACAACTGATTACTTCATGCGGTGGATAGAAGTAGTTCCGCTCAAACAAGTGAATGACCAGGAGGTCTCAACTTCGTCTAGTAGAACATCATCTCATGCTTCGGTGTTCTAGTATCACTTGTTTTGATAATGAAATGTACTTTTCATCTTTGAAAATCTATGATTTTGCATTAAAAAATGTATTGTACTGAAGCACTCATCTGACTACTACCCGTAGGGAAATAGCCTCATAGAATCCACAATCAAAAACCTCATCCACATAATGAAAAAGATTGATTACTTTGAGCAATGCAACTAGCATTCAGCCCTGATGAATGCATTATGGGTTGACCGCGTAACACACAAACCCTCTCTAAATACCTCACCGTACTTCCTGGTCTATGGTAAAGAAGCCATCTTTCCACCCAATATCTACTTGCTTGCACTTTAGCTATCTGAAGAATCACAAGGCAAACCTTGTTAACTAGTTCAGTGTAGTATGGATACGCTTGATAAGCTTCATGAAGAAAGGATGGAAGAAAATAAAAATTTACACTCCACCAAAACCGTATCAAGAGTTGGTTTGATAAGAAGTCTGCAGGGAAAGCTAACTTCGGTGTTGGTGACTTGGTCTTGAAATGGGATAAGTCCCATGAAGACAAAGGCAAGCGTAGAAAGTTCCAGTCCCTATGGATTGGTCCATACACAGTCCATGAGAAGTTTGGCCCACATACGTATCATCTATAATCACTTGACGAGAGGATTGAAAACCTTCCTATCAACAGCCAAGATCTCAAGCACTACTTCAAGTAGGTCGGGTTGTGCCCGCACCATGTACGTAGTCTTCTTGCTTCTTGTTGTTTTCATTTTGTTTTTCTTTATTACTATTTTTGTTTTCGTTTTGTTTGGTTCACTTAATAGCTTACTATTTTTGTTTCTAGAAATAAGTGTTGCCATCCACTGCATTCTGGCTTTTGAATGAGTATGTGGCTGAGATATGAAGAGACTTGTGATACTCCAGCACATGATAGTCTTGTGTCCATCTTCTCTGTGCTTGGTTATAACCTTTGGTCGATGCATTCTTGACAAAAAATATGAGCCATCTGCAGGGGTGGTTTTGGTCCAACCATGAACCTGTTTCCACACTGGAAATCCTCATGCCTATACTCATCTTTCTTCTTTGTGTGTTCAAGCTCATCCAAGTAGTAGAAATGGAGAAGGGGAAATATAAATGAGCAAGCCTATGTCAGATTTCTTACATGCTTCTTTAAAGGAACAACCTCTTCTACTCTCAATAAGTCGGGATCCCTCTTCCACCCTAAAAATAAATAAGTTGCTATGCACAATCCTCTTAAAAAATAAAAAGGTGAAAGAAGAGAAAGGCTTCCTACGTAGAGAGGTGAAGCATGCAACTCCATCGGGGTAGTGACCAGACTCGCTGACGATGGAGCAATGCATGTGTTCTTGTGTGACTCTATTGGGGTACTGTATAGGGCTGATGGAAGCAGAGAAACATGAGAGATGAAAACTTATACTCTGAAAATATTCAACTCGTGAGCTAAACTACCCTTCTCGATTTCGAAACACTATGATCAAGTTGAACTTTTGTTGTGTTTGAATGAGTTGGAAAAAGGTGAACCATGTTTGTCCATGGGGTAAGTGGGGAAGACGAAGTAACTCGCACAACGATTCAATACTACTTGAAAGACCAAGGCCCTATGCTATCAATGAACCAAAACATAGAAGCTGGAGTTCTACTAGTGTGTTGCCAAGTGTTGTAGCGGCTACAACACTCTCCAAAATTTTGGGCCGCATCCAATTTCAGAGCCTCCTTTGAGATTTGTGCTTGATGTCTGCATGCACTCTGTTAGGTTCCTATACCAATAGGTTTCATTTTTCATGATTGACAGTGGAAGGGCTAAATATGTTCATCATTGCCTGCTGCAAAGGTTCCATATTTTGTATATAGACTAGGAAAATTAAAAGATGAAAAGAGGGTATGCCTTAAAGAATAATCAAAAGGAAAGAAAATCAATTGGTCAGAAAGAATAGTGAAAATGAACCCCAAATCAAAGACCAGGAAAGTGGCTAGTCAAAATGCCATTGCTATCTTGTTTTGCAAATTTGCAATGTGCAAAAGGTACCAAATTTTATGGATGGCCCAACAGTTCAATCCGGACCATGCCATGTTTAAATTTACTGTTGTAGAGTAGAGAATGAATTATGTCCAAACAACTCAAGCTTGGCAGATGAGTAGCTAGGTAGAGAATTTAAGGAGCCCAACTGCTTAAACTGGGCCCTTGGAAGAGATAAGGGTACATTTAGATAGGAGGACAGTCAAAAGAAAAAGAGGGAAATCAGGGTTTGCTAATCTAAGTGCACCCAAGCCAAGGAAGAAAAAATGTTAGGATGATTAGGCTGGGTAGGTAGTTTGAGGTTGCAGAAGCAAGTGTGTGATCAATGTTTGGCTTGACAAGAAGGACTCATCTCATTTATGGCATTGGCACCATGGCAGTGACTTGATGGTGCAACAGTGGGAGCATGACTAATTTCCCTTCTTTACCCCAAAGATCATTTACTAATATCCCCTCAGAGACCTTGGGATCTGCCCAATAGTCCTATTTCACTTCATTCTAGGACAAGTACCAAGTCAAACTCTGAGTTTTCTCAAGGAAAAGAAACCACATTTCTTGTGTAAACATCATCATTCTGAATTCCACTCATTTCCTATGTCTAAGTTTCACTTCATCTACTTAGCATTTTCCCTTACATTTTCACCTCACTAAGTCATATTAACATCTAATTTTACTATTTAGCTCCCTAAGTTACTTCCCTACCCCTAGTTCTACAAAAAACTATATAAAATTCCAAAAAATATTACATATCCTACCCTAAAAAGCACTATAGCTTTGTAACATAGTTTTGGGAGATATTAGTCCATTTGGGACTAATGTGAACCCTTCCGCGTCCTAACCCGGAGTTACTTTAACCTTTGGTTAAAGTAATAACCATGGTAAGCCCCGCTCATAAACCTTATTGTTTTCCCCTCGCGCTAATATCTAAGCTTTTGTTTAAATGTTAAAAAATTAAACATTAAACAAGCGCGTACACGCAAAAACCTTTACTAACCAACGTTTTAAACCACCCCTGATAAATAGTTAAATATTATATATCCGGCGGGTCTCGCCTTTAACCATCCGCCGTCCCATTAACCCGCCAGCCGTCCGATGGCGGGCGCTCCTGATCCAAGGGTGGGCGGTCATTATCATACACCGATATGCCGGAGGTTAACATCCAGGGGATGGGCAGTTTCCCTGTCGTACCCCCGCCACGTGTCGGCCTCCAGGCGTGTTCGGAGGCCCCTCTCCCAATACCGCCTATGCTAAAAAGTGGTGCGGGCGGAAACCAGATATCGCTCCCCCGCCTTTGATGTCACCGCCACGTCTTTGTGACGTCATCAACCTGCATCCTCGCCGCTACTCCACCTCATTGCCACTTCATCCGCCCATGTCCGCACCTTGCCACCGTGTTTGATGCCACGTTGCCATCCTTGTCAGACTCCATGTCATCCTACCGTACCCGGGCCCGCCGATGACGTCATGCTGACATCATCGCGAAAAAGCGCCAAAAGCGCAAATATGCCAATTTTTTTATAAAAACACGCTTTTTCAACCGTTTGTTGGTCATTTTCATCAGTCATCGTGGAAGAGTTGTTTATGCCGTTTTCGCCCGTTTGCCTCCAAAGTTTGAAATTCAAATAATTGAGCTACTGCCACCGTCTAATTCGTCTCCATCATTTGCCATTGCACCAGCTCAACCACCCTCGACGAATTTAACCAGGTATTTGCTAAATTTCGCCTCTTCGCTCCTATTCTTCCCATTTTTTTCCGTTTTCCATGCTTGAAGCCTACAAATTCCCAAGTTAACGACTCTGCTCCACCTAAATATTGCCTAAAAATTCCACTGATAAACCCTTACCTCAAGAAGAACCCTATAAACCTGCGCCCATTTGCGAATTTAGCATTAAAAACTTATCTTCAAGCTCGGGTTCCTAGCAAGATTTCATAAACAACTCGGCATTATCCAATTTTGCCTCGTTCCACTAAAAATGTCAGTACATTGAGCTGTAATAATCCCTTTCCCTCTGCATTCTGCCCTCACAATCTCTCAATCTAGAAAATTTGTTAAAGAAAGAACAAAGCCTTAACCAAACTCTGCAAAGTTTGTCTTTCCACCATAATTACAGATATTAAAGACTCTTGGCTTAGCTGAACTTGTTTTGCAACCCCTTTGCAAATCCACAGAAACAATCATCTTCAATCTGTTACTACTGTGAACTTCATTCCACATACGAATACAGAGAAGTCTTATAATGGCCACTCCAACAGCTCTGAGTATCACTCCCATGAATCCACCAAAAAGAGAGCTTGAAGCCCTACCTCTTGCTGATAAGGATTACTTCATTCAAGTTTTAGTTGGGGACAGAAATCACTTATAGACCTTTTGCCAACTAAGAAACAACTTTGTAAACAACTGTGACATGTATGGCATATGGGAGTCTAATTTGCCTGTTTACTTTCTTCCTTCTGTTAATATTTTTCCCGAGATCATCAACTTATGTGCTGAGAACTCTGATCCAAATCAGAGAGCTATTAAGTCTCCATCTGGGAGCATACTTTTTTATATTACTCCTGACTGCATCAACCAGATGCTTAACTTCAAACAGACTCAACTATTGTTCCCTTTCTCTATGAAATACTTGCTTGATAAAGGCTCCGAGCTCTCCAGCTCTGAAATTGCAAGAATTGCCAAGACATTCATGAGGGTAGACTGCCAGCCTACAGGACCACCTCCATTCCTATATGTCCATTTCAATGAAGTAGGCAAACTGATAGTTGATATGATCTCCTATGTGCTGGGTTTTAAAACAAGTGAGCACATTGATGAAACAGTGTTGGTTTTATTATCTGCATACAGTCCAGGACAGCCCCCTGCTTACAAGTATAATTATGCCAAATTCATAGACAACAAAATACATGACCAGCTAGTGAAACTGGATAGGGAGGGAGTATTTAAATATTCATCATATATCTATCATTTTTTCATGTATTACCAGTCTGAATGCTTCCAATGCCCCATCAAGAAGTTGGATTCTAAGGGTGAAAGAAGGTCTGTCATCTTTTGGTCATCAGTTTTCCATGAGGTTCAAAACTCTCCATTTTCTTACTGTGAGTTCATTGACCAATTTGTCTATCCAGTCTCCTGTCTCCTAAGGAGATCCCCTCCTCCTAGGTTATCATATGACATATAGAAGATATTGCAGTTGTCCAAGAACTACAAAATACGTGATTGTTATCTCTACCAAAATCACGCTGTCATTAGAATCTATGGCTGTGAGCTCTCTCCTTACAGGCTCCCAAGATATGTACCAATGAGACTGTTTGCCTTGGAGTACTATAGGCAACTCGTCAATTCTGATCTCACTCATTTTCATAGTGCCAAGAAAAAAGCTCACCTGAAATTCAGAGACCATCTAGGCCCCTTCATTATGAACAAGAAAGAGGGTTGGCAAGATGCTGATCAAATATTGAGGGACAAATATAAGTTAAAAAGGAGCTTCTGGTGGGTCCCTTATGACCCGGAGGGTTTTATCAGTGCCAGAAGAGTTAAATACAGGCTGTTGGCCTATGACCATTGTAAAATTCCACAAATTGAACAATATGCCAATAAAGATGAGTGGGTGCAAGACACATTAGTTGAGGAATTGACCCAAGAAGATATTATGGAGAGAAATTTCAAAGATTTAGAAAAAACTCTTGACTTGGATTCTTCTGACCAGGTAACATTCAGGATGCCACACCAAGTTGGAGAGGGCACGTCCACTGCTGCAACTTCAGAAGCTGCCCAAGGAGCATCTACATCAGCAATAGGTACAACTAAAGGAAAAGAGCCAATGGATACAGAACAAGGAATGGTCACAGAACAGCTTGCCCCCTCAAAGGAGCAAACTCAAGAAAATACTCCTCCACAGCAAACAGAGGCACTACAAATACCAGTTTTACAAACTCCAACAAATGAAGAAAGAAGCAAGAAGCGAGATAGGGAAGAATTCACACCTCCAAGTGGGTCAGCACAGCAACCTGAAGCCAAGAGGCAAAGAATTGATCCTCAGGTTGAGGAAGAAATTAGTGAAGAAATCATAGAGAGTCAAAGGAGGGAAAGAGAATCAAGCCAGCAAACTGCTACCAGCTCATTCCAGCAGGAACAAGAGAGGCAACATGGCATGGAGGTCTCTTCTTCAAGGCAACAAACCAAGCGGCCACCTAGCATCAAAACGACTTTCATGGAAATCAAAGCTCATAATGAACTACTAAGGGTACAATTATATGATCAGTTCCTTAAAGCAACACCTGCCAAACAACAAAGATTGATGGCAGCATATGACTTTAAAGAGGAAAAAATGATTCTCAGCCATTTCAAGCCAAAGGTGCAAAAGCCCCAAACACCTGCGGATTATGTCAAGACAAGCTTGGAGGTCCTTGCCAAGGACACACACCCGATGGATCAAATAGAGCTGCATAAGCAAACGGGTGAGATGGTCTATGCCACCCTGGCAGATAAGGCCATGCTGGCCCATGAATTGAAGGAATATTTAAAGAACACAAATACTCAGCTAGATTTGGAGAGAATGTCCTCCTCAGCCAAAGACAACAGAATAAAAACATTGGAGGACATTATTCTAGACCTAGGGCATGATCCTAAGAATCCCAAAGCCATCAAGGCCCTTATGAAGAAAAAGGAGGATGATATTGCTGCACTGAAAAAGCAAATGAGGTTGTCCTCAACTATGCACCCACAAACAGTAGAACTTATGCAGGAAAAAGAAGCTGAGGATGCAATGGACCTGCTGATGCAAATGAACCAGAGAATAATTCAGATGGACCAAGAAGAATTCCCAGTTTTCCCAAGATAAACGAAAGAGAAAGCATAACAAAACAAAGCCCTATAAGCACACAAAAATGTTTTCTAAAGAAAAGGAGAACATTTTTTTCAATTGCAACAAAAAAGGTCACACAACTCCAAATTGTCCAGATAAGAAAGAAAAATCAAAGAAAAGGATGCCATATAGAAATAAGAAAGGAAAATTTAATTTCTTTGATTTACCCAGTAGTTGTGATGAACTTTTGTCTTCTGGTTCAGAAACAGAAGAAGAAATAAATTATGTTTATTCTGATACATCTTCTGATGAAGAATGGTGTAGGGATCCACACTGCACAAAATGCAGAGATTGTGATTGTAGTGATCCAGACATTTGTAACTGCAATGCAGTCAGGATGATGAAATCAGATGATGACGAGGTGAGCAGGAATCTATTCATGCAAATGATGGCAGCCACAGATCTCCAAATCAAAGAGATGTATAAATCCTTATTGACAGATCACCTCACTAAAACTTCTTCAAGCTCAAAGAAGTCTCCTAACAAAGGGTATGTTCCCCCTGCATCCTTATTCTCAATAGAAGCCTTGACACGGCAGTTTAGAAATGAATATTTTGGAGAAGATCTGCCACAAACATTGCCTGCCATTCATCAGGCTATTAAAGAATTGAGAAAGACAATAAAAGAGAATAGGAGACTATGTATAGAAAACCATAAAGAACTGAGTGTAAGATTGATGAATGCTCAGGGAGCATCATCCTCACAAAATCCTGATACATCAAGAAAAGTAGAGAACTGGACATTTCATGCAAACCCAATAATGACACATACACAACAGCATGATAGTTCAGGTGAAGAAGATGAAATAAAAGATAGAAAAGATTTTGGTTGCAATATCATGAACAGAGATGTCATGTATTGTGTGAAAATGAAAGTCAAGCTTGGAAACCAGTATGAATATTGGAAAGTTCTTATGGATACAGGTTCTAGACTAAACATTGTAAGCGACACTGTAGTAAGCATGAATCATTGGAGACCAACTGCCTGCCCAAAGGTTACTATAGCAAGTGGAGAAATCATCACCAGACATGAAGCAGAGGTAGATGTATTTTTGACTGACAAAATTGGTGTTCATCTAGTCTGCCCGATAGTTCCAGGAATGGATTGTGCCATGTACCTCAGCACTCCTTTTTTCCAAAATTTTGAGAAGCATGGAGCTAAGTTTGACAATTATAGTCAGAGGTTTGGTTATTTTGTCAGCCTAGAAAACAAAGAAATTTTCTTTCCTTTCATAAATTCTAATTCGCCTATTAGATTAAAAAGAATTGAAAGGATGCAAAATCTATTAGTGAAAATGGAAATAAAGAAAAAAATTTTGAAGACAGAAGAACATTTGGATAATGGAAAATTTGCCACAGAAATAGCAGATCTCACTGCTAAGTTTAAAGAATGTTGCTCAGATGATCCAAACGCATTTTGGCATATCAAGAAGCAAGAAGTAGAACTTCCGCTCAAAAGGGATTTCAGTGGAAAACTAAGAAGATCTAAAGCAGTGGCGATGAATGAAGAACAGATGAAGATGTGTAGAGCAGAAATCAAAGACCTCTTATAGAAGGGACTCATCAGAAAAAGTAAAAGCCCGATAGCATGATTTGCATTTTATGTTAACAAACATGCTGAGATTGCTAGGGGAAAACCAAGGTTAGTGGTTAATTATAAACCCCTAAATGATATTCTATATTATGATGCCTATCCATTGCCCAAACCTTACATCATACTTGCTCAAATTTCTAGATCAAAGATTTTCTCCAAATTCGACTTGAAATCTGGTTTTTGGCAAGTAGGAATCAAAGAAGAAGATAAGTAGAAAACTGCATTCTCAGTACCTGAAGGACACTATGAGTGGAATATCATGCCATTTGGCCTGATTAATGCTCCTTCAGATTTTCAAAGGATAATGGACGAAACTTTTGAAGGAATGGAGGAATTCCTAAAGAAATATATTGATGATTTACTAATCCATTCTGATAATATTATTGATCATATTAAACATCTGAAGATTTTCTTACGCAAAATCAAAGAAATGGGAATAGTATTATTAGAATCCAAAATGAAGCTATTTAGACCCATGATTGACTTTTTAGGATTCAACATACAGTATGGCTCCTATACTATAATTCAAAGAAGCTTGAATTTTATTGATCATTTTCTTGATGAGATTAAGGATAGAACTTAATTGCAGAGATTCTTAGGAAGTCTGAATTACATTTCAAAGTTCTTAAAACATTGTGCACAAGAAAGAAAGTTGCTGAATAAACGACTTCAAAAGAATCCAATCCCATGGAATGATGAATGTACAAAGGCTGTCAGAACAATAAAGGAGAAAGTAAGAAAAATCCAACCACTTTCCCCGATCAGGGAAGAATGGGAAAAGATCATTATGACAGATGCAAGCCATGAAGGATGGGGAGCAGTTATGTGTCAAAAGAATCTCAATAGCAAGAATGAAGTTGAGATCTGTCAATATGCTTCTGGTCTTTGGGCTAAGAGTCAATTAAATTGGTCAAGCTTAAAAAAAGAACTCAGAGTAGCTTGTCTGGGAATAGCAAAATTCAGAGATTTGGTTATCTACACAAGGTTCACAGTAAGAACAGACTGCCAAGCATTAAAATCAGCCATTCATAAGTGTGACTTTGAAGACGCTACTATTGTAAGATGGATTATGAAGCTCAGTCAGTACAATTTTGATATTGAATTTATTAAGGGAGACAAGAATAGTTTTGCAGATATGATAAGTAGAGAATTCTTGTCTGAACATTCAATAATGAGTTTAAAATGCAATTTCATCAGAAGAAATGAAGAGTCAGTAGAAATTGAGACTTCTTCTGGTTGGATATCCTACAGTCTAAATGAAACTCTTTTAGATCATGATGAAGATTGGCGACCAATCAACGAAGTCAGGTATAGAATGGGTATTGATTTTATTTGGACAGACCCCCATCAGGATGAGGCAAATGATGAAGCCCTTGAAGCTTTAGATTATTTAAGACAAATTGGGAGTATTGCTTATAGGATTGAAAGAGATCATGAAGATGATAACAGGATCACCAACTGCCATATAACCTTCATAAGATTTGACAAACCATCTGCACAGAGAAAATTATGATCCTGAACGGCAAGAAGAAGCATTTTATGCTGCAATGAATCTACATAATTTTTCCACTAACTTGTTTTATTCCTTGCAATTTTCTTTTCTATTTGAAGATACACCTATTGAAGATATGGAAGGAGATGACCCAGTCCCAGATTGGTTCATGGATTGGTGGAAAAGATACGGGCTATCCCCACTAGTCATGACCCCATATTCTTTGACCATGCTGAAGATACCAAATTTTAGTACCCCCAGCATGCTGAGGACCGATGTGTTGTACAAAATGATAAACGATTTGGTAGATCTAAGCAGCACAGATTTTCTGAATGGAGTCAGAAGATGTGGTCATGTAAGATGGTTTGTAATGAATCATTACAAATGCAGGAAAATTCTCCCCAGTACCAATTATGAAGAATTTCACCAACAGACTGATCCAGAATTGAATCCATTCATGAACCTGAACTATTTGGATTTGCCAGATCCACATGATGATACAACTTGGGAATCTAAAAAAGAAGTATGGGTACAATAATATACAAATTACTTGATTGAAAGGTGGAATTACCAATATTATACCTATCCTCAGATTGATTACTATACTTTTGATTGTGTCTTTCCAACTGACTATGATGTTGGACGAGCTTTCGTGGGTTCCCTCGTACGGGAAATCTGCACTATGTAATCTTTGTACATATATTTATCTTATGTTTAAGTCTTATCGAGCTTTCGTGGATTCCCTCGTACTGGAAATCTCCACTCTATAATACCAATAAGTGTCCTAGATTCGGTCCCCACATGCCTCTAGCTATCCGTAAAAGGAGAAGGGACGAGATAACATGGGAAAATATTCCCATGCCCGAATCTAGCTTTAGTTTTAGCTAGTACAACATCTTTGCTTTTGAGTCATCAGTTTGTAAGAACTGTCGGATGTTTGTTCCCTCCATAGGCTATAAAAGAAAGAAGCCTTGGAGTAAGACTCATTCGTCAAAGTCTAGTCTAGAGTTTGAGTCGAGAATTCTCCTGCTCTGCATTTGCGGACTATTAGTCTAATCTGCTTGCAACACGAGAAAACACTTAAGTCATTAGGAGATTTGAGAAGCCTGCGCATCAGTGCTTGATGCTGGTGTGAACCTAAAGTGGCCGAATCTATTAGAGAGTCAGTGAGTATTAATCTTTTAGACTCAGTCTGCTCATTGGCTAGGTAGCCTGTAGATCTATTATGCATTTACTAACTTATATCTACTAAATGCCACAGCAGTCCATCTGAGGAAAGAGATTCTTATCTGTAACCTGTGTTCTCATATGTAACTTGTGCCTATATCTTATAATAAAAATCCCAGTTTTCTCCACTCTACCTTATGATATGTTTTCTTTATTCCGCATATTTGATATCTTCTGCATATTTGATATCTGTGAAAAAAAATTTGTAACTGCAATGCAGTTAGGATGATGAAATCAGATGATGATGAGGTGAGCAGGAATCTATTCATGCAAATGATGGCAGCCACAGATCTCCAAATCAAAGATATGTATAAATCCTTATTGACGGATCACCTCACTAAAACTTCTTCAAGCTCAAAGAAGTCTCCTAACAAAGGGTATGTGCCCCCTACATCCTTATTCTCAGTAGAAGCCTTGACACGGCAGTTTAGAAATGAAGATTTTGGAGAAGATCTGCCACAAACATTGCCTACCATTCATCAAGCTATTAAATAATTGAGAAAGACAATAAAAGAGGATAGGAGACTATGTATAGAAAACCATAAATAACTAAGTGTAAGATTGATGAATGCTTAGGGAGCATCATCCTCACAAAATCTTGATACATCAAGAAAAGAAGAGAACTGGACATTTCATGCAAACCCAATAATGACACATACACAACAGCATGATAGTTCAGGTGAAGAAGACGAAGAAAAAGATAGAAAATATTTTGGTTGCAATATCATGAACAAAGATGTCATGTATTGTGTGAAAATGAAAGTCAAGCTTGGAAACCAGTATGAATATTGGAAAGTTCTTATGGATACAGGTTCTAGACTAAACATTGTAAGTGACACTGTAGTAAGCATGAATCATCGGAGACCAACTGCTTGCCCAAAGGTTACTATAGAAAGTGGAGAAATCATCACCAGACATGAAGCAGAGGTAGATGTATTTTTGACTAACAAAATTGGTGTTCATCTAGTCTGCCCGATAGTTCCAGGAATGGATTGTGCCATGTACCTTGGCACTCCTTTTTTCCAGAATTTTGAGAAGCATGGAGCTAAGTTTGACAATAATAGTCAGAGGTTTGGTTATTTTGCCAGCCTAGAAAACAAAGAAATTTTCTTTCCTTTCATAAATTCTAATTCGCCTAATAGATTAAAAAGAATTGAAAGGATGCAAAATCTATTAGCCAAAATGGAAATAAAGAAATAAATTTTGAAGACAGAAGAACATTTGGATAATGGAAATTTTGCCATAGAAATAACAGATCTCACTGCTAAGTTTAAAGAATGTTGCTCAGATGATCCAAACACATTTTGGCATATCAAGAAGCAAGAAGTAGAACTTCCGCTCAAAAGGGATTTCAGCGGAAAACTAAGAAGATCTAAAGCAGTGGCGATGAATGAAGAACAAATGAAGATGAGGCAGAATTGGAGAAAGCACTGCAAGGCAAGCAGGGAGAGTCGACCTCCCAGCCACCTCAAACAGCTCGAACTACTACTACTGTTCCTCCTACACAAGCAACAGTGACCCCTCCTATTATTCCAACAGCTACAACAGTTATAGATGCTACATCAGCAACAACAACAACACTTGAGTCAAGCATGAGCATGGATGAAATGCTAAAAGCTGTCAAGGAGCTAGAGCTTCAGGCAACAGAGATGAAAGAGGCCAAAGAAAAGTTGGCCAATATAGAAGGAAAATATGATAAATCCAAGATGACATTAGCTGAGAAAACAAGGGAAATTAATGCCTTGAATGAAAAAATAAAAACCTTGGAGAAGGAGCTAGCTTTGGACAAGACCCCGGCTGAAATAAAGAAGATTTTGTGGGCCAAAATCAACCAATCAATCACTCAACAATGGAAGCCAATCCAAACCATGCATGAACAGATAGAATTAATAGGCCTAGCACAGTTTGAGACTCAAAGGTCTAGGGCAGCATTGGGAAATATGCCTGAGTAGGCCAACAAAATGATCCATTTTCTAAACACTCATACTAAAGAGGAGTTGGCAGCATTAGACATCAGTAATAGGACATATGCTATTCTAACAGCAAATAAGGTGCTGACCCTAAGAAATTTTGTGCAAAATCTGGAAAGAAAGTGTCAGGAAATGTAGGCAGAGGTAGATGATTTCAGGCTGAAGCTTGCAGCATTGCAGAACAGAGGATTGCCCGGCCTAACTACCAATGCTGGAAAACTGCTGTCCCGCGAACAATATGCCACCAGTGTGAACAATTATGTTACAAATCAGATTACTGCATCCACAAGTTCCTCAGAAGTAGGCCTCCCCTCAGGGCAGTCTCTTTATGATAAATTAGAGAACATGTTTTACATTGAGCATGAAATCAATCATCTCTTTGAGTTCTAGCCCACTTTTTACAAATACATCGAAGCTGATGAAACACTCGTAAAGATACAGAGACATCAGCTACCTCCAGATAATTGGTGGCAAGCAATGCTGGAAATTTTTCCCAGGTAATTTTGGTCTCTTTTCTCTTTTGTTAGCCTCAGATTTTAGTCAGCTTCAGGTCAGCAAAGATGAATACACAGACCACCGTTAAGACACGAGGACAACAAGAAAAATAGAGTCAAACATGAATGCTACAATTTTTGTGAAAGGCCAAATATGCATGCCAAAAGCAGGACAGCAAAATTGATGACACAGCAAAGACAGCAAGACAGGAAAACCCAGCAAACGCATATTAAAGACGTAGCCAGAGCTGACTTTGTTGGTCCCAAAAAGTCAAAACTTTCTGACAAAAAGACACCTAGCACACCAATATTAATTGCAGCAGTTATTTCTTTCATCTACTTCCTTGGAAGAGTTGGTGATGTAATTTATTACATGAAGACTCATCATCTAGATATTTTATCTCTTATTTTGTATATATACCTCCCCATAGAACGTATTGGGGGTCGGTTGGTGATTCTCTCTCTGAAGAGCTGCACTGTAAATTTTAGACTTTAATACAAATTGCTTGTGAAGTTCCTGGTCTCTGCTCTGTCTGAATGTGAAAGTGATGAACTGCACTACGCTACAGAATTCCTGTGTCGTTTAATGGAACAATAAGTTATTCTAAACTATGTTTTGTCTTTCTATGTTTACAAAATTCACATGTGTTTCATGATCTTAGCAACAGAGAAGAATAATAGGTTAGGACTTGTTTGAATGCACCCTCTGCTCAATCTCTGTTTCTAACTGTGTTTTCTTCAGAATTAGCCATAAATATGAATTCTTAATTGCTCATGTTTGAACGGATTCTCTCATTATGAATGCTGTCTAGAAATTCTTATTTGCTCCTAGATAATATTCTCACTTTTTCCTTCTATCAGCATAGTGAAAGACCCTTGACTGCCTTTCATTCCCTGATTTCATCCCATCATTTCCCAGATTTGAATAATTGTTCCATAGATGCCTGTCTGGCTTTGTAGCGATACCATTTTCCTAAAAATACTTCAGCAGTACACCATCATTAACTCCATTGCCCAATGGTTTAAGCTGTTATGTAATATGCATACCAGTTCTGTTTGAAATCATCATCCAACCAAATTTAAAACAAAACCAGTGCATCATAACTAGCCTAAAATTACTCCAAAACAAAGCTAAAATATTAAGAGAGAGCCCTCTCTGGTTGCAGGTAGGCTAGGATCTACAGCTAAAAGATTGGTTAGTGGTTACCTCGGTCGTATTCCCTACGGGAGGCAGGGAACAACCTGAGTGATAACACACTCGAGTTCACCTCATGAGCTCGTGTGAGTATTTGCACCCAACTTTCTTGATTGTTCGACATACAACTTTTGCATGTTGATATTATTGTCATGCATGCGACCATGCTCTGCCATACACAAGGTCTTCACTTCGTGTGTACATGTTGTGTTCACTATGGAAACATCCGTCGCACTCACACACGAAGTCATATACATTGTTGCGCAAGTGTCGTCGTGGTCGTCCAATGATCAATCCCAAGAATTGCGTTGGTTGCTCACACCGTCATTCAGTCATATTAAGCATTTATGTCTGGATGGTTTGATTCATCTCGCCGTCAAGTCATGTAAGTGTGTATTTGCAAGAACACATATGCACCTTTTCACTCGCTCATAGACTTAGTCATTTTGTTGAAGTTCTCACGATTAGATTCCCCTCTAATATTCAGAACTTCACCCTGCCATCGACTCGATCGACTACCACCAAGAACAACGCAGAAGCACCAAGCAAGCCATTTCTAGTTGCACTACTTGCAAGATGATGAATCAACCTTCCTACTGGTCAACAGTAGAGTTTGACTCGACAGTCACCCCAGTGATGAGCCTTGGTATTGCAACAAGAATGTTGCAACTCCAGAGGCTACCGACTTTAATTATCAACCTGGGGGTTTGTACAAACTTAAGAGGTATCGGTTCTATATGTGCGGCATACAATGTGTCCTTCCTTTGTTGTCATGATGTAATTGAGTGCATGTCCTGAAGTCAAATCCTAAACTAATTGCAGAAAAGGAAATGTTTGAAATGGAACCTTAACCTATTGCAAGAAAGGAAGTACAAGGAAAGAAATTGAAATCAAATGCTAAAACACCATTTCTAACTAACTTCCAAGAAACTATGTTTTGCAATAATGATAAATTATCCTGAACCAAATGCTACTATCTAAACATGGAAGTAAGATGCATCAAACATCACTAATGTGCAAGTAAAGGGACTGAAATAAATCTGTTTTTTCTTTTTATCCTTTTGTTAGTGTCGGTATTTTCATCCCTCTGTCAGAGATCAAATCCTCTTGTTGCACTTCATATTTAGGTGTCCCACCTAGTCATTTGCATTCCGTTAGGCGCATGGATCATCTGACAATAGTGGCTTTCCTACAGTTTCCCTCATGTCATTTACCTACTGGTTCATGTTTGCTCATCAAAAGCATATACAGTCTTCTTTTTGTCTTAAAGGTTGCAAAGGTCTTTTAGGGTTTTCATTGTCAATTAGGTCTAGGGTTTCATTTGGGTTTCATCAAAAAAATGTTTCAAAGTGTCTAATAACAACCAGCAGGCCACAAGGAGGTTCCAGCATCAATAAAATTCATCATCAAGTGTTCGAAAATGTGTTTTTCCTCAAAACTCTGTTTTGAGGAAAAAACAGAGTATTTTGCCTTTATTGTACACAAATCATGAAATTTTGTTTTCTTCATTGTGTATCACTCCATCTACACCTTGGTTTCTTTCCTTATCCCCAGTAGCTCCAACACCTGCAAAACAAGCAGAGCTCAGGTCATTTAATTCATCACAAAGTTCAAACGAAGTGAAAAAGTCCAAAAAACAGAGTATAAAAATAAAGTCATTTGCAAAACATTATGAAAGTGGGTTTGGCAAAATTAAAATTTAAAAGATCCATGTATAAAACATGTCTGCAAATGTTTAAAGCTCATTTGCACTCCAAGATCAAAGAGAAAGCAAAGCAAGGTTGTTGTGGTGAGCAAGTAAGAAATTTGGGTGAAAATCGCTCCAAGTTGCTCGGCATGGCGCATTGGGCAGGAGGCGTGGCGCACATACTAGGCACGACGGACTGGGCCTCAGACTCCAGTTCTATTTTTCACGGGTGTGGCGCATACACTGGGCATGGTGCATTGGGTTGGATGCGCGGCGCACATAGCCAAAGAGCCCGAAAACTGCCAGAACTTGCTCCAATCGCCCAAAACGCATGGATTTGTCTTGTTACAAGTAGGTAGAGCCTCCATCATTGTTTTTTATCCAAGTTTTGGTGCTTGTTTCATGGTGGTTGATGAATGGTGAATGCTTAAAGAAATCAAACCCTACCATTTGAAATTCCTCAAAGAAAAATTCTGCCTAGGGTTTTGATTGACTATTTTGCTACCAAGTCAATCCTTTAAATTCCCCCATCACTCCCTTACCCATCTTTTCATTGATTTCATTATTCCCTAAGTTCCCCTACCCCCTAAATTCACTAATCCCCTATCCCAAGTTCCCTTTCCCAAAATCCCAAATGCATCAAACCCTAGTCTCATACTTAAAATCCCAAACCCTAGCCCCTCCTAAATCATTCCCTAATTCCCTATTTCTCTAAATTCCCCCTCCACAATCCCTCATTTCACTATTTTCCCTTGGTGGCAGAGGTCAAACACATCACCAAAGACAGTTCAAGATAATTTAACATATCAACACCTACTTCTCCAAGACAGTTTATCTACCAGCAGCCATGGCATCTGATCCTTCATATGATTATGAAGAGGAAACCCACAGTGACTCACCTACAAAGGGACATGCACCCAGGAGGCCTCATAGAGGTGGCAAACATATTAGAGAAGAACCAACCACCCTGGCTGAATTACAAGCCTGCCCTTTTTCCATATTTTGTTTTCAGCACCAGTCCTACTATGAGTTTTGTGAGAAGGTTGCTAGCATTCAGTTTCACCATGAGTTGGCCCACTTATTTGTGTTGCATTTACATGACGGCCAAGCTACTCTAGTTGGTGTCACTTTCACATTAACACCAAAATCCATTTCACTAGCAACCGACATTCCCAACATCGGAGAACAATGGAACAAGAGGCAACAAATTGACCGGCAACATTATGAACCATACATCAAGCCCGCCTTTTTGAGACAACTCAAGAGAGTGTTTCCTTTTCGGTACCTCAAAGATGAATATGCTCCTTTAATGAAATTGATCATGAAGTATTTCAGCTGTGAGGGCTGGTTATCCTATTTATATGCTTATCATATTAGGCTGCTCATGCATTTTACCGGGGTACAAATGATGAACATCCCTTACTTCATGTGCCGAAATATCGAAAGGATGACTAATCTAGTGCAGCACAAAACTCCCTAGCAACAGTTCAACAGTATTTACCATTTTGCTCTCATCAAGATTATGGTCATCCATTAGCTTGGCTTACAAGGTATCACTTAGGATGATTTCATCTCTCGTGAGTTTTTCACAGCCCCTCAGGGACCTTCAGAGGTTTTGCATGAGACAGGTGGACCTTCCTGTTGTCATGAGGGTCATGAGACACAGGTCACTAATGTGTCAGTGTTTATCACTTATCAGAAGGGCACTAGGCAGTTGTTCGCAGCAGCAAAGCGAGTATTTTCTCCACCTGGGGTGGAAGGGGTGTCGCTTCCATCATCAACACCACAGGTTCAGGACAAAGACAAGAGGCCAATGCAGGATGAGGGGCCTTCAAGTGATTAGGACTTTATTCTTATTGAGGATGATGATACAGACATGGGCCCGCAAAGCACAAATCTCAAAGAGATCATCCAAGAGCAGCAGATAGACATCAAGGCCTTGTCCCTCAACTTGGAGAGGGCTAACTGGATCATAAAATACTTGGAGCAAAGGAATAAGCAGCTTGAAGATTAGCACACAATCATGGAGTTACAAAACATCAGGGAGAACCGCCAAGCTGCCTAAAGAAGGAGGGTGGAGTTTTCTTCACTAGAGCAAGAGATCAATGTTGATCGAGAGTCTTGGCTCGAGAGAGTCAACATCCATTTAGAGAGATTGCTGGAGAAGGCCAACAAGGAGAAAAACTTGTTGAGACATATGGTTTTTCACTACATGGCGAGGAACAAAGTTTGCAAGGCCCGAATCAGGAATTTAAAGGCAAAATTGAAGAAGGCATCAAAGAGGCAAAAGGAGCATGATCAACTTCAGATATTGGCCAAGGCTTCCTTGGCCCAAAATAGCTCTTGATAGAGAAGGCTCAGCCCAAATTTCAAGAAATTTGGGGCATTTTTTGCATTTTGACAAATTTTGGCACAAAAAACAGGAAATTCTGCGCTATGCACCGTGCCACATGGCGCTCACTTTTGCTAGGAAGCTCCAAATTCAAAAAACTTAGCATTTTTGGATTTGGCATGAAAACTTATGCTTTATTGTTCATGGCCAAGAAATTTGGGCAGGTTTTGAGCCCTCAAAAAGGTCAAAAACACTCAAAACATGACCTCACTGCCCCTATTTTGACACACAGGAAGCAGCCTTGGGAGATTTGATTTTTGACAGGGAAAATGAAGGCCAAATTGAAACATTCCACTTGGTTTGGAAAGTAGACAGGCAAGCCTTTCCAAAAAGTATACTTGGGGATGATTTGGACACCAGGAAGGCCTCCAAAAGTGGGTCCAAACAGGTGCGGCACATAGAGAATCAGGGGCGATGCATAGAGGAAAAATTGCTAGTTTGACCAAGTTTTGCTCTGTTTTCGCCCAGTTTTGGCCAGTTTGAATTTTTCACTTCTTATTGTCAAATTATGATGTAATTTCATGTACATTGATGGATCATGATGTAACTATGTCAAATGTTCACTTGGTTAGGTAGATTCATCAGTTAAAATATTGTTTGAAACTAAATGAATCAGTTCCCTTGTTTCTAGAGGCATGCTATTTCATTGCCTGATTTCTAGTTCTGTTGAAGCCCCGAAAATCGGATCGACAACAAGGGGGATACCCACCCGGTCCGGACCTTGGTTGGCAGCTCCTTATCCGTTTGGTATAGCGGGTCCGACTGGGGATAACGGGGCCAGTTTCCCGATCTTGGGTGTGTGTGTGTGTATAGAGTTGAACTATGCTGATCTAAGAGTATTTTAAAGCTAATCTAATTCAGATTCTTTAACTTTACTCTATGCTATTGTATCTAGTGAGAAACAACAAATCAAATCTATTCTAACCCGGGATTGTATATCTTCCATTATGCGATTTAAAAAGATTTTGAATAATAACTGGTAATAAAGATCATTCAGCTATCATAAGAATAGAAACCATTTAAGATAAACCACTTTGCATAAGAAGTTAGGCAAAATAGTTGTGAACAACATATCACATAATAAGCCATTCATATGTCACACATAAACAATATGACTCCACCGTACAAAAGTGCCAAATGGTAACTCATACATTCATGCAATAACATATAAACAACTGAAAACTATAAATCACTTAAAGAATATAAGCAGAAATTGCCAAGAGATAAAAGTACCATTTATGACTAATTCTACCCATAAGCTTCAAGCAAAAACGATCTATCTCTACTTGTTCTAACATCTACCAAGAGTACAAAAGTGCAACATCAGTAGTAGATATCAAAATGCAAATAAAAATAAATCTCGACCCATCCATTCATCAAAACCTCCTTTGAGGGTGCAAAAGTGCATGTTCCGAGGATAAGTTTTTGACAAATCTCTGGACTCTTCTCTAAATGCATGAGAAGGGTTAAAATACTACTTCCTAATTCTAATAATAGTGTTTTTACAAAATTTTAGGATACGGTTCTCAAATGACCGTCCTTTTTCTAATCTAAATAAAAAGAAACAACAAACTTCTAAAAATAAGATACTTCTGAATTTGGTCCTTAAAACTGCAAGTGTTCATCATGGATTTGAGAAGAGTCGGTTGGCCAACTTCTGCGCTGAGCTAGGCTGCGAAAACAAAATCTATGAGAGCTGGCACTACTTTCTCGGTTGAGTTTATGATGCATTTCACAGTCATCCATTGACTGTGTGGCTTGACTAAGTATGCCTAGTAACACTCCCAATTCAACATGTTCAGTGTCTGGATCGCTTTTCCCTTTTCCTGCGCCTTCTGCTTCCATTCTGCCTCCAGTCGTGACTTATTTGGTAGGTACCCCAGCGTGATTTCTGCGATTAAGTTGGCTCTGTGTAAATTCTCATTTACACAGTCGATAAGAACGCTTGCCTGTGTTGCCGCTGTCTTTGCTGCCTGTTCTGCCTGCCTGATTTGATCGTCCCATTTGTTAAAGAGAAATTCTTTATGACTCTCGTTTATTCTGGGTGCATTTGCTCTCTTTCCTTCCTCTCCATCCTGCCAAGCCAAGTATTCCGTCACTCGTCTGTCAATCTGGTCGTACTCACTTCGCAAGTCTGCCACTTGATTGGTGAGTTTATCGCTCAGCTCGCAATAGTGACTCCACTGTGATATCTTACGTCCCAACTCTTCCTGTTGCTGTAGAAGTTGCTCATTTAAGCCAGCAGATTTTGAAACAAATTTGGAAAGCTTGGGCTCGTCCTTCTGTATTTCTTGTAAAGCTTGCAACTACTTTCCTTTTTCATCTAGGCTTCTTTGATAGCTTATCTGCATCTGCTGAAAGTCTTCTTGTAGTTTCTCGAGTTGTTTGGACGCTTCAACACTGGCATTGGCTTGTTGTAGCTATTGTTGTAGTAGCTGTATTTGGTTTTCTTGTTCCCTCAACAGTTGCTGAACTTCCGACGCCTTGTTGATAGTCGCAGAAGCATATGCTCCTGTGATCTGAGGCAACTTCGTGAGATTTTTTGTCGGGTTGTTGTTAGGGTCTTTCCATAAGATGTCTAAATGTTTAGCATCCTGTGATAGTGTATTCTCTAGCTTTCTCTTCTTTCTTTGTCTCCTCACAACTGCTTTATGTTGGGGACTATAGAATACATCCAGTGGGGGAATTTCCTCTACACTAAGTAGAAGCTCAGAAGGTGGAGCGATATGACCGTGCTCCATTTCTGTGACACTACTGACCATGGTCGAAACCATTTCTTGCGTTACCTATGTATTGCTCACAGGTGTTCTTGGGGCTTGCCCTTCAAGGCTGATTAGCTCGTTGAAGTTTTCCCATTCTTTGTCGAGCTCTGTTGTGACGAGTGGCGCTTTAATGACGGGAGGAGGGACATCTCTTGGTGGGGAGGCGATAACTTGTTGTTGCGACATTGCACTTGACTGACTTGTATCTTTAGCTGTTTCTTCGCTTTTTCCTTGGTCGCTTCTAGACTTTTTAGAACATTCAGGCGTTCCTTGGGCAGCGTCAGATTTGGATTTGGAAGTACTAGAGTTTCCACTGAGGCTGACGTTGGGAGTCGGTTCTCTGGCGGGCAGTCGCAACTTTTCTAGAGGAACACTGGCCAGTCTTCTTTCTCTGTATAACATGAATCTTTGGAGGTCATCTGGAGACAACCTCGACCGAGCTTCTCGCAAAACTTCCTGGAGTGAGCTTTTACCTTGAAACAAATCATCAAACAAGTCTTTCTTTCCAACGAATACTTTTATTCTGACACTTATAGTGAAATGATGGGCAACATTATTTAGGTCAAAAGGCCGAGCGGGGAATTTAAATAACTGTAGAGACGTCACATTCTCTACTTCGGCGAAAGCGTGTCCTACATCGAACAATGAGAAGGCCCCATAAGTCACAGGAAACTGAGGCCATATGGCCTTCTTCTTGTCTTTTAGTTCTTTGGTCAGGCCGCCTTCTGAGCAAGTTTGATAGGCAATTTCCCTTGCCAAAAGCTTGTCGAGAACATATAGAGGTAGGACATGTGGAGGTACAGTGCTCCCAAACACTCTAATATAAGTGAACCATTCTTCCCCGAACCATCTTGCGATGGGGATGATGTCTATTTGCGCTTCGGGTGAGCACCTTGGGGGTTCTTCATCATACATCATCCTATATAGGGGTAAGATAAGCCCATGGAAAATCTGATAGAAGTGAGGGGCAAACTGGGAATCCCATAATACTTTATGATAAATATGAATAGGTGACGGGTCCTGGGTAGTCCATTTCCAACCCATAGTGGGGAATTTAGATACATAGCAAATAGAATCCATAATATAAGCAGACAGATAAAAACGAGGATAGACCCTTTGAGACAAGGATCTCTTAGACCGATAATTCATAACAGTAGTGTATAGATTATCAGAAAATATCTTGGCCCAATCCACGATATCGGCGTTTGTGGCAGCGTCTATGAGTGGTAGCCATTAAGACGAAAATTTATTTATGTCTGGCATCCCAAACAGCCTGCAAAGCATGGTCGCAGCAAAACAATACGGAGAGGTGAGGGAACCAGTGCTGTACATACCGTTTTTGTCCTTTTTTAGCGACTCCTCTCTTGTGGTCCATTCTTTAGTGGTTTATGCCAGGTTTGGGTTCTCTGCTGCAAATTTCTTGACAAATTGTGCGTTGTAGGTCGCTTGAGGCTCAGGAAGATGATACATAAGCTTTAGGTCTTGCGCGACGAATGATCCTATGAGCCCATGTCCCTGAACTTTGAATTGTCTGCCTTGTAATTTTGCATTGTCATGTGTCCATCTGATCATATTTGTATACGGCAAAATTTTGGGTCTGGCTGCTATTCGGTGAATAAATGAACATGCCAGCTCCTCTAAGGATGCTTCGGAAGAGTTTTGTGAGCCCGCAGTGCTATCAACCTTCATTACTTTAGGATTTTCTTCCTCCAGCAGCCTATACATGCCTTCCCAGGTCGAAATTCCTGCGTCCCTGTTGCATGCAGTATCTGTATACAAGGGCGCCATCTCCTTCGTCTTTTCCTTCATCTCGGAGCCTTGGGCTTTATGTTTCTTTCCCATTTGCTCCTACGTTCGGCTTTGAATCTTATTAACTCTTAGTTCCTGCAAATTACGAGCGAAGTGGAAATGACTGATTGAGAAAGGTGATGGGAGAGTTTTAAATGCAACAGATATACCAAATATGCCACTTTACGTGAAATAATTATTTACAAAAGCACGCGTCTTCATTTCATTTAATAACTGACAACTAATCCATTTACTATCATTAAAAGCGCATGATCTGGGGTCAGATTATGGTAAGTGGCTTTTCTTTGAATGGTGTGCCCGAAGGATTCGTGATTAAATGATTCATGATTTGCTTACGTTACATTGAAGATCGTGCCATCGCAAGCCGCGATAATCGCAGATCGCAAGATCGCAGATTGTGCCATCACCGCGATCGCAACATCGCAGGTCGCAACATCGCAGGTCGCAGAAGTTTGATGTTTGTCAAGTATTGCCAGTTTATTTCTGCGATATGCGATCTTGCGGTCGGTGTTATCGCAGATCGGCAGATTTTGAGGTTTTTCCTTATGAGCATTACTTTACTACGATGCGACGTTAGGCTTAACATGGGGGCATTGCGCATACCAATATTATGAGGGAATGAGGGCATTTCCTATCTTTTTTGTAATGCAATTTTTTAAAGACCTTTTCCTTATCATAGACTTAGGTTAAAAATATTCGAAAGACCTTTCTAATCTTACGATGGTAACCTTATTTTGAAGAAAGGAAAACTTGATTTTTCTCAAAATTAAACTAAGGGTCCCCATTCATTTAGTATTTTGGACAAACACTTAAATGAAAAAGGGGGGGTTGTTGCTAGCTACAACAATTGGCGATTCACTTGGGAGAACCAGTTATCTCTGACCTTCTCTCGACGTTTTTCAAACTTCTGAAAATAAAAAAAATTTTCTCAGAAAACCTAAACTTTATTATAGAAAGATAAAAATATTATACTTCAAACTGTCAATGATACTTTGTTTCAACTCCTTTCTATTTAATTACTCGTATCCTTAGTTTGTCCTTGCGTTTACGCCAGCCCTTACTCGGTCTTAAATAAAAATTGAAATAAAGTCTTCCCTGTATAACAGTCCTTTTTAAATATGCTTCTTTGTCGCAGGTAGAGCCTCTGCTGCCAGCAGGCATCCATAGCCTCGACAGGGTTACCTATTAACCAGTAATGATCCTTTATCCTGCTTAAGTGTGTTTACAATCATTCGAAGAAAAACCCATTTTGACACTTTTTTTTTTTTTTTTATCTCTAAAGAACAATGTCTGGTTGGGTCAAATTATGAACATAGTCACTCACTTATTAAACTTTGCTGAAAAAGCGGTCGGGATGGACAACCTTGTCTTTGATTGCAACAATCTTGAACATGTGCCCTGTTTTGGTGGACAGTTTGGGCAAAGTCAGCAAGTTATATATCTGTGATCTGATATCGGCTCGTGATGAGACCTCTTATTCTTTGAGATATAGTGTTTTCATTGGATTGTTTCCCTGAATGCTGCGATTTCCTTTAGCAGGGAGGAAGTCAATTTTCTTTCCTTAAGAAAGTTCTGGACGAAAATAATAGAGCTTCTTTGGAAATCGTTGTTTCTACAGGGATCCCTTATTTTGTTATTGATGCCTTTCATTGTACTGACGTAAAACAATTGTTTCACTAAGATTGCTTTCTTCAAATTTTTGGAGTTGAAACTAGTATCATATCTGGATTAAAGTTCTATTGATAATAAAGATCAAGTTTCAATTTTTTTTTTTGTCATTCATAGAAGCAGAAGTTCAAAATCTTGATAGAGAAAAAGGTTTCTTTTGTAAACATCAAATGCTGTTGACCAAAGCAAACTTTATTTATGGAGAAAACTACTTAACAAAGTGAGAAGTAGACATTCCCTAGGGTTGTGTAGTAGGGATAATCTCTTCTCTTATTTTTCCTATCAACTATTCAAAAGTAAATCTAGTAACCTAACTAAACTACTCCTACTCCTATCCTATCTTTATACAAAAATTTGACTAGGTGAAATGATATTTCCAATGGAGCCACCTTCTCATTTTTATTCCTACACGTATGTAGCTTTCCAACGTTAGTGTTAAGAACAGAACTTTTCTTGGACTGTTAATGTTGGATGCAGAACAAGAATGTATAACTTCAGTTGGAATCTTGTTCGAAATTTCTTTCTCGCAAAAACTTTTTTCCAACTGGATATCTATTGGATCATAAAAATAAGGATGAACTCCTGTTATAGCTTGATGATCTCGTAATAGAGGAAGTTCTGTACTTCCTTGACACAGTTTAGCTTTCCAAAATGGTAGCTCGTCTTTTGGATGTTCTTTGATAAGGTGCTCGACATACCAGAATAATCTATCAAAAGTCTGAAAATTTAGAACACAATCCGATTTTGTACAAAATGAGTGTAAGTGAGAAAAGAAATGATTATTTGTACAAATAAAGTTACAACACAACTGGGATAAGCTTGTAAAATTTTGTTGTTCACAAGAATTGGCCAGGTCTTATGAATCAGAAGACAAATTATGATTATGAACAGGCATGGGGTTTCTTCATGATATGAATCATAGATCGGGATATTGTCTTGGTCAGTAAAATCAAGTGAATGGTCTTTGGCTCTGAAATGGGGATCGAATGATACGTTTTTCGAATTAGAATATCTCTCATTTTTTGAGCTTTGATGAGTTACTTGAGATAAATCAATAACATCATCATTGGCAAAGTAACCATCATAACTAATTTTACAAGTTTCCCTAGATTCTTCCTTTTGGTCATATATTTTCAGACAAGGAGATTCAAGTGTTCCTTGCTTGGAAACAATCAAAGGATGTTCTATAGCTATCTCTTTATTTTGAAAATCTAATGATGACTTGTTTAAATTATCCTCTGTGTTTTTTGAAATATCTTTAATGCTTAGAGGGGAAAATTTATCATCATTAAAAACATCAGGATAAAGAGAGAAGTGTGATTCTGAAGCAACACATTTAAAAATATCATCATGAAAAAATCTTCGTTCATCAGATTTAATATAGACATCGGGTTTTAGATCATACCTTTGTGTACTGATACTTTTTGAAAGAGAAATAGTTTGCTGTTCTAACCTTGGCATCTGCACTTGTTGATTTGCAACGATATTATCTGACCTTGTATCAAAGTCATCTCCTGATTCCAAGGCAGGCTTCCCTCCAGCGTTCTCGCTTTTGTCTCCTTGTATTAGAGTATGGATAACTCCTAAGCTTTGGGGACTTTCTTCATTATGAGCGGTTTGTATATTCAAATTGGAGTTCTCGTTCATATTAGAAAGGAATGAGACAAAACTCGAACTAATTTCTGCTTGATCAGATATAGGAGGCAGGGAATTTTCAGCATAATCTATAGATTCTTCATCTATGAGTTCACTTTCAAGATCGTACTTTAGACAACCAAGATGAAATAGCATATTAAAATCCCTAATAGATTCATCTTTTTTCCGAAGATAATCAATTTCATCGCATACCTGGTCATAGTCATAACAATCAAATTTAAGAATGAAAATCTTGACGAATTGGTCCCAGCTGTGAATCGATGCAGCTGGGAGGTTTCTGCACCATTTTCTAGCTTCCGCCGTGAATGTAAGAGTAAAAATTCTGCATAAAATGCCTTCGTCAATTCTTTGAATATCATAACTTGAAACTCTTTGAATAACTGAAGAGCATTTAAAGCAGAAGAGTTTTCTACCATTGAATTTTACCTGAGACAAGAGTCTTACCACTTCAGGTGGAGTGTTGGAAGAGTAGGAAATGGATGCAACCCAAAATGGGAAGTTTGTGAAGCAGCCATCCAGATTCAAATGTTCGATTGAAAATCATTCCAACAGACACTATTTAGCCCTCCTTCTAGGCCAAATATGTGAAGCCCTGAAAATCGGGTCGCAACAAGGGGGATACCCACCGGTCCGGACCTTGGTTGGCAACTCCTTATCCGTTTGGTATAGCGGGTCCGACTGGGGATAACGGGACCAGTTTCCCGATCTTGGGTGTGTGTGTGTGTGTAGAGTTGAATAATTCTGATCTAAGAGTACTTTAAAGCTAATCTAATTCAGATTCTTTAAACTAACTCTATGCTATTGTAATCTAGTGAGAAACAACATATCAAATCTATGCTAACCCAGGATGTATATCTTCTTTTATGTGATCTAAAGAGATTTCGAACAATAACTGGTAATAAAGATCATTCAGCTATGATAAGAATAGAAACCATTTAAGATAAACCACTTTGCATAAGAAGTTAGGCAAAACAGTTGTGAACATCATATCGCATAATAAGCTATTCATATATTAGACATAAACAATATGATTCCACCGTACAGAAGTGCCAAATGGTAACCCATACATTCATGCAATAACATATAAACAACTGAAAACTATAAATCACTTAAAGAACATAAGCAGAAATTGTCAAGAGATAAAAGTACCATTTATGACTAATTCTACCCATAAGCTTCAAGAAAAAACGATCTATCTCTACTTGTTCTAACATCTACCAAGAGTGCAAAAGTGCAACATCAGTAGCAGATATCGAAATGCAAATAAAAATAAATCTCGATCCATCCATTCATCAAAACCTCCTCTGAGGGTGCAGAAGTGCATGTTCCGAGGATAAGTTTTTGACAAATCTCTGGACCCTTCTCTAAATGCATGAGAAGGGTTAAAATACTACTTCCTAATTCTAATAATAGTGTTTTTACAAAATTTTAGGATACGGTTCTCAAATGACCATCCTTTTTCTAATTTAAATAAAAAAGAAACAACAAACTTCTAAAAATAAGCTACTTTTGAATTTGGTCCTTAAAACTGCAAGTGTTCATCATGGACTTGAGAAGAGTCGGTTGGCCAACTTCTGCACTGAGCTGGGCTGCGAAAACAGAATCTATGAGAGCTGGCACTACTTTCTCGGCTGAGTTTATGATGCATTTCACAGTCATCCATTGACTGTGTGGCTTGACTAAGTATGCCCAGTAACACTCCCAATTCAACTTGTTCAGTGTCTGGATCGCTTTTCCCTTTTCCTGCGCCTTCTGCTTCCATTCTGCCTCCAGTCGTGACTTATTTGGTAGGTACCCCAGCGTGATTTCTGCGATTAAGTTGGCTCTGTGTAAATTCTCATTTACACAGTCGATAAGAACGCTTGCCTGTGTTGCCGCTGTCTTTGCTGCCTGTTCTGCCTGCCTGATTTGATCGTCCCATTTGTTAAAGAGAAATTCTTTATGACTCTCGTTTATTCTGGGTGCATTTGCTCTCTTTCCTTCCTCTCCATCCTGCCAAGCCAAGTATTCCATCACTCGTCTGTCAATCTGGTCGTACTCACTTTGCAAGTCCACCACTTGATTGGTGAGTTTATCGCTAAGCTCGCAATAGTGACTCCACTGTGATATCTTACGTCCCAACTCTTCCTGTTGCTGCAGAAGTTGCTCATTTAAGCCAGCAGATTCTGAAACAAATTTGGCAAGCTTGGGCTCGTCCTTGTGTATTTCTTGTAAAGCTTGCAACTGCTTTCCTTTTTCGTCTCGGCTTCTTTGATAGCTTATCTGCATCTGCTGAAAGTCTTCGTGTAGTTTCTCGAGTTGTTTGGACACTTCAATACTGGCATTGGCTTGTTGTAGCTGTTGTTGTAGTAGCTGTATTTGGTTTTCTTGTTCCCTCAACAGTTGCTGAACTTCCGACGCCTTGTCGATAGTCGCAGAAGCATATGCTCTTGCGATCTGAGACAACTTCGTGAGATTTTCTGTCGGGTTGTTGTTAGGGTCTTTCCATAAGATGTCTATATGTTCAGCATCCTGTGACAATGTATTCTCTAGCTTTCTCTTCCTTCTTTGTCTTCTCACAACTGATTTATGTTGGGGACTATAGAATACATCCAGTGGGGGAATTTCCTCTACACTAAGTAGAAGCTCAGAAGGTGGAGCGATATGACCGTGCTCCATTTCTGTGATACTACTGACCATGGTCGAAACCATTTCTTGCGTTACCTGTGTATTGCTCACAGGTGTTCTTGGGGCTTTCCCTTCAAGGCTGATTAGCTCGTTGAAGTTTTCCCATTCTTTGTCGAGCTCTGTTGTGACGAGTGGCGCTTTAATGACGGGAGGAGGGACATCTCTTGGTGGGGAGGCGATAACTTGCTGTTGCGACATTGCACTTGACTGAGTTGTATCTTTAGCTGTTTCTTCGCTTTTTCCTTGGTCGCTTCCAGACTTTTTAGAACGTTCAGGCGTTCCTTGGGTAGCGTCAGATTTGGATTTGGAAGTACTAGAGTTTCCACTGAGGCTGATGCTGGGAGTCGGTTCTCTGGCGAGCAGTCACAGCTTTTCTAGAGGAACACTAGCCAGTCTTCTTTCTCTGTATAACATGAATCTTTGGAGGTCATCTGGAGACAACCTCGACCGAGCTTCTCGCAAAACTTCCTGGAGTAAGCTTTTACCTTGAAACAAATCATCAAACAAGTCTTTCTTTCCAACGAATACTTTTATTCTGACACTTATAGTGAAATCATGGGCAACATTATTTAGGTCAAAAGGCCGAGCGGGGAATTTAAATAACTGTAGAGACGTCACATTCTCTACTTCGGCGAAAGCGTGTCCTACATCGAACAATGAGAAGGCCCCACAAGTTACAGGAAACTGAGGCCATATGGCCTTCTTCTTGTCTTTTAGTTCTTTGGTCAGGCCTCCTTCTGAGCAAGTCTGATAGGAAATTTCCCTTGCCAAAATCTTGTCGGGAACATATAGAGGTAGGACATGTGGAGGTACAGTGCTCCCAAACACTCTAATATAAGTGAACCATTCTTCCCCGAACCATCTTGCGATGGGGATGATGTCTATTTGCGCTTCGGGTGAGCACCTTGGGGGTTCTTCATCATACATCATCCTATATAGGGGTAAGATAAGCCCATGGAAAATCTGATAGAAGTGAGGGGCGAACTGGGAATCCCATAATACTTTATGATAAATATGAATAGGTGACGGGTCTTGGGTAGTCCATTTCCAACCCATAGTGGGGAATTTAGATACATAGCAAATAGAATCCATAATATAAGCAGACAGATAAAATGGAGGATAGACCCTTTGAGACAAGGATCTCTTAGACCAATAATTCATAACAGTAGTGTATAGATTATCAGAAAATATCTTGGCCCAATCCACGATATCGGCGTTTGTGGCAGCGTCTATGAGTGGTAGCCATTCAGACGAAAATTTATTTATGTCTGGCAGCCCAAACAGCCTGCAAAGCATGGCCGCAGCAAAACAATACGGAGAGGTGAGGGAACCAGTGCTGTACATACCATTTTTGTCCTTTTTTAGCGGCTCCTCTCT
>APFE030424373.1:0-21347 GCA_000404065.3 Pinus taeda
AAAAAAAAACATATAATTATTTTGTTATTTTAATTGTAATTTTTATTAATATAAAGGTGTATGTTTTTATTATTTTTTATTATATTTAAATTAATCAAAGTAGTTACTTTGTGGTTTTTAGTGAACGTTAACCACCATCATCATAAAATGTGAGAACTAGTTTATATTTTTCAAAATTCAATATTAAATTAACGATAAAGAACAATAATATGAAAACTAGCTTATACTTTTCAAAATTGAATAATTAAATTAAACAATAAAAAATAATAATTATGCTTTTGCTTAAATGTAAAAACTAATTCATATTTTTTAAAATTCAATAATTAAATTAATATTAGGTAAAAAATGCTAATTATACAACTTTGTTCAAAATAATATACACTTTACCAGAGTTATTAATATATATGAGTTAATTGTGACTGGTTAAATTGATGTAGTTCACATATGAATGAAAGGATGACAGGATCATAATAAGGATTTAGATTTATTAACTAATTTGCGAAGTTTGTAGAATTGTATGACACTTCTATACTTATGTTTTTAATAGATATCGATTTATTAGTTGTTAGGCTAAGTTTGTCAAAAATGCATGTCACCTCTTAACTTATCCATTTATAGACATAATGATATAGATTGTTACATTACTTTTATTTTGATCATTGTCTTATTAGTGAGGTGTTGCTTTTCTTTTGAAATTAACCTTACGAAACGTAAATGTGATGCCAATAATCAGAGGGATCTTAATAAGAAATTTAATATTCCAAGAAGAGGAGGTAGTAGTAGATTCTAATAAATTAGCAATGCAACAACATAAATGTTTGCAACAAATTTAGAGAGATCCACCTTGTTGAATAATGCACACACTACATGGATAATGGATTTCCGCACTTTATGCCTTACGGCGTTTCCTTTGCAACATCTGGTGCAAATGCTAGTTTTTATATTATAGTTTTTTTCTATGTTATTATGGTTATTGTTATATATTTATCAATATGAATTTTAATATTAATATTAAATTTATACCATTAATATGTATGGGCGTATTTCAACTATATTTACTAATGTGGTTTTGCATGTCATTAATAGATGCTTATTTAACAATGTATATCAACCAATTTATTAATATGGTTCTGCTAGTTTAATAAATTATCTCATACTATATAATTAAATAAACAAAATAACTTATATAATATAATTAGATTCAAGTCACACATTCAATATAAATATGCATTATAAACCAAGCCTGCAACTTTGCTGCTTAATATTTGTTTGTTATGTAAAAAGTAATTGATAGTTAATTTAGATTAATTTAAATGTTTAGAGTTAACTCTCCAAAATAATGTAATTGATAGCTAGTTTAGATTAATTTAAATATTTATAGAGTTAAAAACTTCCAAACCATATATATATAAAGTATGCTACATAGTAATCATAAACCCCTATTTAACATAGCCTTACATCTAATATGTTATTTCTTCTCTTAATTAAAATTATATATTTATTATATTTTATTATTATGCTAGTAGTCTTCTTTGTAAAAGTAATTGATAACCTTTAGGTTTATTTTAGTTGTTTATATTAGAAACTCAAATCATGTTATAAATAGCTAGTTACATTTAACTTAAATGTTTTAGGTTAAAACTCTACAGCCATGTGTATATAAAGGTGTGCTTAGTTAGTACTCATAAACTATAATTAAAAATAGTCTTACTTATGATTATCATATTTAATCTCTTAAATTATTTTTTATGTAAAAAATGTATTAAAATATAAATATAAATTTTAAAGTACTATATTTTTCATATAAAAACATAAAAAAAATAATATTTAATTAATTAATATACATTGTTCAAATAATAAATTATTATACAGAAATCTAAATAGTTTATGAAATAAATTAATTTAAATGAATATTATAACTAAAAAAATGTGGTTATTTATTTTCTATTAAATTCATTATCCAATTATTAATTAAAAAAATTAAAACTGATGAGGAGAAAAAACAATGAGGGTTTCTTGGAGCTCTCCAACCCTAATGGTCACATGGCCATGAGGTAGGCGGCGCGGAAAACCTCGAAAACAAGTGGACAAGAGGCACTGAAACCAAGGGAGCACAGAAATTGACAGAGGAAGTCAGGTGGGGAGAGATCCCCTCCTATAGAGATGCAACAACAGGAGAGGGAACACGCAACAACAAACTAAAGGAGGAGATAAGGACACCAGGACTAGTCCTCGAAGTAAGATAGCATGCAAGAAGCAAAGGGAAATGCTTATTGTCTGCAACAGAAAAACCAAGATTTTTTGTTCCTATGAACAAACTCAAGTGCTATAGAAGTTACATGAAGGGCCATGCATTAATATGCAAGTTCATCGGTGTCTGGCCGTCACAAAAAAACCTAACAAGATGGATACAATAGAAATGGCAACCTTGAGGCCACATAGAGTTGAAGCTAGGTGCACGTGGCTTCTTTACGGTATTCTTCTCAAACCTTCAAGATAAAGAAAGAGTGTTTGAAAATGGTCCATATTTTCATAATAATGCAGGTTTATTTATGAGGTACTGGGAGGAATGTTATAACCCTGATACATAAAAATTCCTAGCAGCGCCAGTGTGGGTAAGACTATTTGGATTACCATTGGATTTTTGGGATCCAGAGATCCTGGAAGGAATAGGAAATACAATAGGTAGCTTTGTCAAAATAGCTGAATCAACAAAGAAAGGAAGATATACCTCTTATGCAAGAATCTGCATCTATATGAACATAGCGAACCCTATCCCAGGGGCAGTGGAGCTAGAATACCATGAGGAGGTGTGGAAGTAGGTGTTGGACTATGAACACATCCCTTTCAGATGCAGAAAATGCCACGAATATGGACACCTCTACAAGGAATTCCCCCTTAATGCAGAAGAGGAAGAATGGAAGAGAATGCAACAGAGGAAAAGTACATAAGATAATGATGGGTTTCAAGAGATAAAAATAGGAAAAAACCTGCAAAGGAAACCCCTAAGGAAAGAAGAAAAGAACAATTAGTCAAAACAAATAAGGAAAATCGGTTTGAAATCCTACAGGTAGAAGAAGAAGATTCAAAGATCCGAATAATGGATTATCAGGAGGAAAAGAACAGGAAAGTAGACCAAGTCAAGACACAAACAACACTAAACAAAAAACCCAAAGAGAAACAGGGGAAAAGGTAGGAAAAGAAAAGGAGGATAAAACAGAAAATGAAGTAATGGAAATAGATATCAGCAAAGGGGAAGACCCAACAACAGAAGGAAAAATTCTAAGGAAACTTCTAGACAAATGGAGACACTTGGACGAAAAATTTATCCTAGAAGAGGATAAAAAATTATACAAGGAAACCTTCCAAAAATATAAACAAAAACAAGATCAAGGAAACACAGGAATGAATGAGAAACTAGGCATACAACCTGAAAATAACCAAGAACAACAAAGTAAAGGGAAAGGAGGGAAAAAAAGAGGAATAAAGAATCTTCATAAGTCAATACAAGTCATGGGATAAATTCTAGTTAATACAGGAAGAGTAGTACCGCTCTCAGCGGTCTTCCACCAAACAACCCCACCTACCCAATGATAATTGCATCCTAGAATATTAGGGGTCTTAATAGAAAAGGTAAGCAGAGATACCTAGCAGAAAGGATAAAAAGAGAAAAACCCCAAAGTATGCTGCTACAAGAAACAAAAATAATAGAAGGGAAAATGGAGGAGATTCTAAAAAAAATCAAACCTACTTATGAATGTATGACAATTGATGCAAAAGGTAGTGCGGGGGGAATTGCAATCTTGTGGAATCCTGTAGAAGTTACTGTAGACTACTGGATAGGAATGAAAAGGATCCTTTAAGGGAGATTCAGACTGATAGGCCATAGAGACTGGTTCTTTGTTTCAGCGGTTTATGGACCCCATATAACAGTGGAAAGAGGGAACTTCCTCACACATCTGCAATAGTTGGGAAACATGCACACAGAAAAATTGTGGCTGATAGCAGGTGATTATAATATGATCACATCAAAAGAGAAAAAGAAGGGGGGGACTGCAACGGGAGGAATCAGACATGGAAAGATTTAGAGAAACACAATCAGCTCTAAAAATTATTGATATACACAACATTAATGGAAAATACACTTGGAATAACAGAAGAGAAGGAAGTAGGCAGATAGCTTCTAGGGTGGACAGGTTCCTAGCAACAGAACACTTTATTGGGAAAGCGATATTTTGTGAAGCAACAATTCTTCCATGCCAAGGATCAAACCACTGGCCCATAAAACTAGAAATTGCTATGAACTATCAAAATCAAAACAAACCTTTCAAGTTTGAAGCTTTTTGGCTGCGAGAACCAACTTTCATAGAAACAATAGAGCAATGGTGGTAGAGCAGTGAGGCTAAAATAAAAGGAAGGAATAAGATGCATACACTCCAATTAAGATTAAAGGAGCTAAAAGGAAAAATAAAAAAATGGAATAGAGAAGAATTTGGCAATATTCAAAAAGACCAAGAAAAGCTTCAGATAGACATGAAAATGATACAATAGAAAATAATAGAAGAAGGGAGAATAGAGGAACTAGCGTAGGAAGAAGGAGGGGTTTTAAACAGACTGGAGGAAAGAAGAAAACAGGAGGAAATTTTATGGAGACAAAAGTCAAGAGTATAATGGCTAAAAGAGGGGGAAAGAAATACAAAATTCTTCCAAAAAGCCATGCAACAGTACAGGCAACAAAATAGAATTTTTTTCTCTAAGAGATAACCAAGGCAACAAGTTAACTCAGAAAGAGGAAATGGAGAGACTATTGATACAACACTTCAAAGACATCCTGATAGAGACACAAAGCAATAGAGAAAAGGAGATAGCAAAAATAAGTCAATATATTCCCAAAAGGGTGAATCGAGAGAAAAACATGGCACTCCTAAGGGTAATCATTGAAAATGAGGTAGAGGAGACAGTGAAGACAATGGCTAAGAACAAAGCCCTAAGACTGGATGGCTATACAACAGAATTCTTCCAAGCAACCTAGAGCTTTATGAAGCAAGATAATGGTGAAAAGATTAAAATCTATACTTCTAGAATTGATCTCAGAGGAACAAACAGGGTTTGTGAAAGGGAGACAGATAGTGGATGGAATCATTTTTTCACAAGAGGCAATTCATTCATTAAAGAATTCGCGACAAGTACATACAATGGACTATGTTGTGGTAGCATAGGGATCAAGATGTGCATGAGCTGACGAATATTTTCCATACCCTACGCACAAAGATGGGTATCAAATATTTATGAAAAACATAGAGTGTTCAAGTACTGTGATTGTATACACAAATACATTCAAGAGGATATGGATTTCCTGGGCATCTCCTCTCTTGGTGCAGCATACCGATACGCTACCAAGATTGAATAGAAATTCAAGAATAAGAAGCAAGACTTCAGATTTGGGAACCCAAAGCAGAGAAAAGGAAACCCCAAGCCATAGAGCAAAAGGCAATCCTGGCTGGGACCCCCTAGGGAAACTCCTCGAAGTCACAAACCAAGGGTGACAGGAAGGAAAAGGACATCAGCAAGTGGTGTGAGTTCCATAAAACTCCCACTCACAACACAAATGAATGTCGTGAAAAGAAGGCGCTAGAGGTTGAGCTGAAACACTCAGAGACGCATGCATGCTCTAATTCTGAGTCAGAACCCAACAAGTGTAAGCAACTCATTGACACAGAATCCATTGTGACCATAGCCCCTACCAAACTCCAAAAGGCGAAACACGAAGATCTGGAGGAGGGGGGGTGCCTCTTTCACTTGTAGATGTAGGTAAAAGGTTCACTGGTGCAGTTCATCATTAACAATGGGATCCAGAAGAACCTAATCTCAGTCAAGGTCATTAAGATATTGAAGCTAACAACGACATCATACCGATAGTCATACACTATCGGGTGGATCCACCAAAGGTGAGATCTTTGTGTCAGCCAGCAGTGTCATTTACCTTATAGCATCAAGCCCTTTGCAGACAAGGTATTGTGTGATGTTTCCCCTCTATAAGTTTGTGATGTTTTGTTAGGTCAACCATACCTATGGAAGCTACATGTGGTATATGAATCTAGACTTCATTCTATTATTATTACTTTGGGTCATAAATTTTACAAGATACCATAGGCAGCACCATCTACCACCCTTTCTTTGATCTCTGCTGAACAATGCAATAATATCATCTACCATACTGGGAAATTTGTCTTCCTTATGATTCACCCTTAAAGAAAGATTAATATTGTGGCCACTTCCATGGCCTCTAGATAGGGCTCATTTGCACAACAACAACAAATGGACAAGGTTGTGGAAGAGTACAAGGACATGTTCACCTCACCCATAGGGGTACCCCTACACTGTCAGGTCAAGGACACCATCAATATAACCCTGGGAATGTCACTACCCAATGGACCGATCTATTGACGCTATGTTCTAGAGAATGATGAAATCAAGAGGAAGATTCAAGATGTAGAATTTTCTCTACAAATCAGCTAGCTCAATGATATCATGTAGAAATTTCACTGGCAGATCTAACTGATATATGCAATGTACTAAAGCATAATACTAGATCTACATCTACCATAAACTTTGCGGAAGCTAATCAACCATGAGCAACATCAAGCATGAACACATATAACTGATAAGAAGGAATCAATCACATAACACAGAATATATCACTGGGGAAAGCACCAGCGTAAAACCCCAACATTGTATTATCAATCAAGTGGAAATCCTCAACAACATACAAAAAGAATCAACTCAATAGCTATCATGCTCTCTATGTACTCTGATGATGATGATCATAGACTACCTAGGCCTCAATATATAGGCCACAAGTCCTCCAATCCCCTATTTCCTTGTGCAATTTTTATTGGGGTCCAATTACAAAACATATGTGAATTGGCCCCAGATCATACCTGTTGTCAACCTCAGGTCCAACTACGCAATCCTTGAGGACACTAGTTCCACCTGCATGCAAGGAATACTCACTAGGAAGATCCAAGCATATGATAGTACATTGTCCCTCATCTAATCTCAACTGGGTCTCTGTCTGAACTGACATGCATCAGTTATCCATGAGAAAATACTCAGTTATCTGAAAATAATAGTTGTCACTTGCATGCAAGCATCAATAAACTATATCTCATTAATTTAAAAACTTGTTAAAATAATCTAACTAAACTTGACTAGTTAGAACTAAGTCAATTGATTCTCTCATTATAGAACTCATACTTAATTCGTCAATCAGTGGAGAGAATTAATTGCATGTTCTCACAAAGACTTCAAGTTTAATTTTTACAACTAATTAACTCATGGAGATTAATCAGATAATATTTTAAACTGCTGTTAAGACCAAATTCGATTTTACTTCCTATAAATAGACCAGGGACTGCTATAAATAGGAAGGAACCTAGAAATGATATTTTTAGACCTTTCTATTTTTAGCAGTTTCACCTCTCACCCAAGGTGGCCAATGACCTCACTGGCCAAACTACTATTTTTAGACATGCTATTTTTAGGAGTCCTATTTTTAGCACATTCTAAATTTAACATTTCTTGTTGCACGTTTTTCAGCACTCCCTCTCAACAAGAAAGGCTTCCTCTCGAACCTAATCCTGTAACTCTGGAAAGTTCTGCATGCAACACATCTACCCGGTCGACTTGCTCCAACAACACTTGGAACAAAAACACTCCCAACTGACCACTTTATTCGGCTAGGAACATACTCTGATGTTGAAGCTCTACCTATTGCTGACAAGTGATCCCTCTCTGACATCTGCGCTACTACAATATCTCCATGCATCTCGCACCATTGCACACCTCTCTGTGTCACCTAGCACTGTGCAAAACACTTGTGCCTCTTGCATTGTTGTAGCATGCTAGCTATGCCCTGTCCTGGGATTCCCTGCACTGTAGGTCTCTATGCTGCTCCATCCACATATGTCTCTACTCAATTAGTCAGTTCCTGCTACTCCACATCGGAGCTCCCGTAGCAAGGTCTCATCCAAGAGGCTGGGTACCTCAAGGATCCTGCCCCTCCTCCTTGGGACGATCAATCCACATCACCCCACCTCCTACCTAGAGGTATGGCTGCATGTGATCTCTCTGCCCACCTAGCTTGAATTTTCCCCCTACTAGAGGTCTCTGCATGAGTAGATGTCTCCACTCAATCTCCTCTCAGCTCCCCCTATTGTGGTTGCTCCACAACCTCCTAAATTTGTTGCACCAATCGTGGCTCCTCCACAATCATCTGAGACTTCTTCTGGTGTTGCATGTTGAGAGGTAACATACCCTCCCTCTCAACCACCAAGTCTCCATCAGTTGCCTTACTGCTCAAGTCTTTGCATGTATCTTGAACCTCAAGAGCATACAAGTTCTTGACCCATGAACCGATCTGCTTCACCTGTCTAGTGATGATGTGTCTAAGGAAAACCTTTCCCTTACTGAATACTACATCATAGCCTCTGTCTTCCAGCATTGCAATCAACACCAAGTTTCTCTTCAGTCCTAGTACATACTTGACATCGGTCAAGGCAAGGCGAGCTCCATGCTCCCTTTGAAAAATAACCGTGCCTACACCTGAGACACTATACTTCTCATCATTACCCATCGCTATGAGTATCTGGAGATATTTCTCCTCCAAAGTACTAAACAAAATCTTATTGCCAGTCATGTGGAAAGAAGATCCACTATCAAGAAACCAATCACTTCCCACCATGGATGAAACCATGCATATGAAGAGTGTGAAATCCAACTCAAACTATGAAGGAAGTGCCTCACCTTCAGATCCTTCCCTAAATCCCTTCTTGGATTTCCTCCGTGGAAAATTTGCAGCATAATGGCCCACCTCATGACAATGAAAGAATCGCACTTTCGATTTGTCAACCTTCTTCCCATCATTGGAAGAACTGGATTCAAAAAGAGAAACCTTCTCCTTCCCCTTCTTTTCCTTACTCACTAAGGCATAGTTCTCCTCATCCACCAAGGATGAAGAACCATCTCTGGTGCTCCGTCTGATCTCCTCCTGCATCAAATCTGACCATATTCATTCCCAATCTAGTAGTTTCTCCCTTCCATTAACCGAGTCTTGGTAGCTATGCCAGCTCTTAGGAAGGCCAAGAGTGCTAGATTCACCATATCATCATCAGCTGTCATGACCCCTACACTTGCAAGCTCATCCCTGCATGTGATGAGCTTGGTCAAATACATAGAGATCGTCTCACCCTTTTCACACTTGATCTTTTGAAGTTTGTCCTTCAGTGCCAGCTTCCTTTGATCACTTCTATTCTAATATAAATCTTTCAATGTCTTCCACTTTGCATGTGGAGTCTCCTTCCCATCGAGACTCGAAATAATGTGATCTCAAACTCCCTCCAAGAGAATTCTCCTAGCTCTAGCCACACACTTCTTCCAGTCTACAACCTGAGTAGCATCAGTAGGCTTAGGGACATCTTGACCAATGAAGTCCTTAAGGCCATTATCTACCAATACTTCCTCCATACGATCCTTCCCAGCTATATAGTTTGAGCTACCATCAAGGGCATACTCAAGCCTCAAACCATAGAAAGCCTTCAATGAACTGGATGTGATAAGGACTAAGATATATATCCCGAATAATAAACTTTGAATTCCTTATTCTATATTGTTCTTCACTGATCTTCGGTGCTCTAATACCATGTAGAATTTTCTCTACAAATCAGCTAGCTCAGTAATATCATGTAGAAATTTTACATGAAGATCTAACTGATATATGCAATGTACTCTAGATTTTGGCCCTTGGTTTTGGGATAAATCAGGCCTATTCATGAGGCCATGGAACCCATCATTCGATCCCTCAACAACAGTCATAACCTCAGCACCAGTTTGGGTGAGATTGCCAAACCTACCCTTGCATCTCTGGAATTTCTCTTCACTAGAAGCCATTGGCAATGCAATTGGGAAATTTTACTGTAGGTGCCCAGAAACAGAGGAATATGCCAGAACCACGTATGCACGCATCTATGTGGAAATGGACTTCAGCACCGGATTCCCTGCTGAAATACACCTAACAAGTAAAGACTATGTGTGGAACCAAAAACTCGATTTTGAAAGTGTCCTCTTCAGATGTCAATCTTGCTTTGAGACATGTCACCTAGCCAAAAATTTCCCAAAAGCCTCCCAGAAAAAATCTACTAGAAAAAATCACCACGGGTCTACATGGTGGGAAGGAGCACAAAAAGAACATTACACTGTCATCCAAGAAGAATACTCTCGAGAAAACTCTGAATTACAAGAAATCAGGCAAGATAGAAACAACTCTCAAGACAAACAGGGGGAAAGCCCCGCCCAACAACAAAAAGGTGAACTTAACAACCCCTCAAGCATCGAAATATATGAGGTTTTGAATAACACACAAAATAAATCGTCATTTAACAGCAAAGCAAATCTCCTAGACCAAACTTCTTCTTCGACTATCTCCAAAAGGATGAACACAATAGATCGTGAAGCTAAGACACCAATGTCCCAAGAACCAGAAGAGATGAAGGAGATGCAAGGTAAAGAATGTTGGAAGACCGTGGAGAAGAAAAAGAAAGCTACATCACCAATCTCTCCAAGAAAGACAAGGAGCCAGACAATTAGAAATTAAGAAATTATAGGTCCGATAGACCAATTTGGTCTCAGTGGACGTTAACCATCATCATCATCATCACTAAAGCATAATACTAGATCTACATCTACCATAAACTTTGCGGAAGCTAATCAACCATGAGAAACATCAAGCATGAACACATATAACTGATAAGAAGGAATCAATCACATAACACATAATATATCATTGGGGAAAGCACCAGCATAAAACCCCAACATTGTATTATCAATCAAGTGGAAATCCTCAACAACATACAAAAAGAATCAGCTCAATAGTGATCTTTCTCTCTTTGTACTCTAATGATGATGATCATACACTACCTAGGCCTCAATATATAGGCCACAAGTCCTCCAATCCCCTATTTCCTTGAGCAATTTTTATTGGGGTCCAATTACAAAACATATGTGAATTGGCCCCAGATCATACCTGCTGTCAGACCAAGAGAAACGTTCTTTTGGTCTGAATCCCAACAAAAGGAATTTTCCAAGTTGAATCATCGCCTCCGCTCTACACCTGTGCTCACATTACCAGACCTACAACAACCATTTGAAATTGAGACAGATGCCTCTGACTATGTTATTGGTGTATTTTTTACCCAATAGGGCCATCCAATGGCATATCACAGTGAGACACTCTCGAATACAATCTAAAACTCTCCCACCTATGACAAAGGGATGTATTCCATTGTGCAAGACTACCGACAATGGAAGCATTGCATTCTGGGGAAGGAAAAAGTCATCCACACATACCATCAACCCCTACAGTTCATACAGACAAAAGGAAAGTTACAGAATGATCATCATAAGAAATGGTCCACATATTTACGACAGTTCAATTTGAACATTAAGTACAAGAAGGGAATCACCAATAATGTTGCAGACTGCCTTAGCTGACCATCGGTTATGGAAATGACCATATTGCTCCACTCTTATGGACATAAGACTTCGAGATGGTTGCATCTTTATAAGAGTGATCCAAAATTCGGCACCCCATACCTGATGCTCCTTGAAGGAAATCAAGTTCCAAGCTTTCACCTCCATGACACATTTTTGTTCCACCTAGGACACCTTTATGTTCCTTCAAGCGAGTGTGCCACGATGATTTTGGAGGCACACTATAGTTAGGTCGCTGCACATTTTCGGGTAGAGAAAACAGTGGCATTGTTGCATAAGTATTTTTAATTGCCAAACCTTCTACAGGATGTTGGGAAGTACATCAAATATTGCACTTCCTCTGCCATTTCCAAACCTACAATCAAGAAGCAAGGCCTTTATTCTCCTCTACTTAGTGTTAGTCAGCCCTAGGAATCTATCTCCATGGATTACATATTAGACCTCCCTTCTACCAAGCATGGCATTCACTGTGTTTTCACGGTCATCGAAAATTTCTCTAAGATGGCCATTCTAGCAACCTGCTAGAAGAGTATCACAGTAGAAGCCACTGCCAAACTCTTATTTTAACAAGTATTATTACTATTTTGGATCCCACATTCAGTTATCTCAGATCGAGACAGTAGATTCCTAAGTACATTTTGGTCAAGCCTATGTTCATTTTTGGATACCAAGCTCATTAATTCCATAGCCTTCCACCCCCAAACTGATGGCCAAACAGAGGTTGCCAACAAAATGGTCATGCACGTCTTGCGCATGTAGAACTCGAAGAATCCATGCACATGGGATGTAAGCCTCCCCTATGTCCAACACAGCTACAACAGATATCTCCACAACTCCACTGGCCACAACCCCTTTCAGGCAAGATTGGGATTCCATCCACTGTGTCCCATTGATGTCGCCATACCACTTGCAATTACTCAGGAAGCTTCTGCTCATGTCCAGTCTAAAGCTGACAAAGCTAACAGCTTCATTGAACGCATTCAACAAATCTTCCAAGAGGTCCATGACATATTGGATAGATCAAATGCTAAGTAAAAACAGTGTCATGGTCAGCATCAAGTGCCACACAATTTCCAGGTGGGTGACAAAGTTTAGTTACATTTGCAAAACGAGTTCTTCGTTGGGGCCCACCGCAAGTTTTTCTTGCTCCAATATGGGCTTTAAACCATCACCAAGGATATAGGACACAATGATTTTGAGCTCAACATTCCACCATTCCTTGGCCTGCACCTAGTGTTCAATGTGGATTCGTTGCGGCCATACTTTCCCCCATTACTGGATACATGAAATTGCTAAGCAGCTGACACCAACAAAGCTCAACCCAAGCTGTATAAAACAAACCATGATTGATAGGATCATGAATAAATAGATAAAGAAAACTCACCATTATAAGATCCAATTGTATCAGGTTTTCAAAGTCGGCCAACTCCTACACCAAGGCAAGTGGCTCACTAGGGACCAAATTCATTACTTCCTAAGGGGGGAGGACCAATCCAAGTGGATATTAGTGGCCACCCACCTATTCCACTTGGACCCCCACCATTTTTTCTTTCATTTTTTCACTTTCCTTAATTGTAGCACAATTTACTATTTTTGGTAGTTTTTCGGGTCCCGAAATTCCAGAGCCGTTTTGAGGCCCCTAAATGACTTTTTTTTGGAAAATGGGCTACACATGTCATTGACTACATTTGTAGTCTAAATTTGTATTCCTCGGTTAGATATTTGTAACAAGGTATCGTGCACATCAAACAAAGATCATATGCCAAATTTACGACCCCAGGAAGTTGATGTACCAATTTACCCTAATGGGCCCACAATTTTGGTGCATAATCTCCTAGGGTTAGGTTTTTGGATGTTTATATTTTTCCATTGTTTCTCAATAATAAATAGGCCTACGAGCCTAATTGTAACATAGTTTAGAGGCATGTTGTCGCCACATCTCTTCTCAAAGATAAGCTAACATCGTTCGAGCTAGCTCATTTCCATTTTGTATGTAAGCATATTTCAGTTCTTTAATATTAATGAAATGAAGTTTTACTTTTGTTGCATCTCTATGTTTATTTTTATATCTGTATTTTGTTGCATTCTTATATAAGTTTGGATCAAATCACTTACAATGTTGAGTTACCTCATTTCTCTCTTTCTTTTCTCCAAATAAATCCTTCTTGATAAGTGCAAATATTTCATCTATGGTCCTCTACATTATTACTTTATACTCGCGTTAGATGATGGAGGACTCTTTAAATCCTTCCTTCTAACAAGTCTTGACCTATCCACCTAAACACATTATCTAGGTTGGAGACTAGAGTTCTTTTTAGTACCTTGAGGCTTGCATCTCTTAATGGTAGGTTCTCTCGCCAATAAATAGTGGGAATACATCAAAGTCCCTTGTTTGTGAGATATTCTAGGTGATTCGACTTCAACTCATTTATTCATAATTAGTAAGATGTACTTGGTCATCTTGACTCTCATTAACATTAATTGTGGGTAGTCTCGTGTTGGTTAACAACATTCATTAATGGCTGGTAATCCAACAATTTCATTCTATGTTTGACATCAACAACAAAAAATTCACATATGTAAGGATTATGTGACGATGTGGATAAGAATGAAGACTGTGTGATTTCAGCAACTTGCAGCAATGTTCCAATAAATCAAGATTCGATTTTAGAGTTCAATAATAGTAGCTGAGTTTCAACAATAAGAAGGAACAAAGATTCAAATTTCATATTTCATCCACTAATCATACAACCAAGTGATGAACACTATTGTAGCTCCTAGAGGCAGCCTTGGATTGCTTAGAAGACCAGTGCCTGGGCACATATAGATTTGAGGGTCTCAAATGATTGTCAATAAAATGGAGACCTTACACATACTCTATATGTATAAAATGAGATATAATGGGTTGGTTCATACATCTAAAGGAGTAAGACATGGATTTCTGGTACTTATTCACACGTACAAATCTCAGAGATATATGCATAAAACAGTGGAGGACAAGTAGTTCGAGGACTTACAATTTAATAAGCTTTAATATAGCAATGAGAGAGGATGAGAAGAAAGACCAACTCATCACATAGAGATTAAAGCTTCAAGAATTCTACCTTTAACACATAGAGCTTGAAGAATTAAGGATTTCTACACTTGTTTGAATTACAGGTGGAAATAATGGATAATTGAGGGACTGAATGATATGATTCATGGAGATTAGCTTTTAAAGATATAATTTCAATGATCCATATAGGCACATGCATTAACGATTTCAATACAAATGAATCTGTGAGTACGTTATAGGCACATGCATTAACATATCAATACAAATGAATCTGTGAGGCGATTTGAAATATTTATAGCAGCTATGATTACATGATTTCAAAGAAGAAAATGAACATAATGGGTTTTAACAAAGGAATAACATATTGTAATACTCAAAGGGGGAATCACCACCATATGCTTGATATTCTGAAAAACCTATATCATAAATCCATACAGTCTAAAAATAACATGTAGTGTTTTCTTTAGAATTTTTGAACCTTTGTTAATTGTTGCTTCCCCCTATTTATCTAGAGAGGAGGAGCGTGGAACATTCATTACATCAAAGTATCTTAGGTCGAGTCTCAGTTGTCAGGTCGACTAGTTGTCTCGGCCAGGGATGGCTCTATGGCCCAAAAACATTACAAAACTTTAACTACCTCATTGAAGGGAGGCACATTACAAGATAAAAAAATCAGTCAATCACATTAGAATGTCAGCAAAATATCTCCGTGATCATCTTGTGCTCACTTTTGCTTCATGTTGTAATTTGCTTATGGTATGGCCTCCTATGTTACTCAGTTGCCTCTCGTTGCTTCAGCCTTTAATACTTGTATCGTCCCTCCTTTAAAGTTGCGAGTGGGCACTATCATTTTCATGAGGCAGTACTGAAGTGGAGGACCCCTGGGTGGTACCTTGTTCCCCTTTGTATGGGAGTCCATGCCAGAAAATTAAATCCTCCAGATGTACTAAGTCCCTTTTTACCTTGTCAATGCCGACCATGGTTCCATGTCACAATGGGCCTTTCTGGATCAGCTCATTCTCTGTTTGAGTGCACCACCTGTTTTCTTCAAATCCACAACTTCCAACCCATCACGCCTTTAAAGTCCTGCACTGCACTATCGGTGCCCTGATATGCCTAGTGATGTGCTTATGGTGTGATATGCAGGAATTTCTGATGCTAGCCCCTCTCTGTACTATTCTTCATATGACCAAGGTCTTGAACCAGGTGCTTATCCCCAAGGTGCTAGAGTCTTTAAAAGCTTGTCCGAGGGCCTTTTTCCTTTAATAAATGAAATCCCGCACTTCAAAAATTTATGTTGTTTGTCATTGATATTTCCTCTAGATCCTTGTTGTCACACAAAATTAGTCGATCTTGCGGGCAAGACAGATCTTCCTAGAATCTAATGAAGACCTAATGACAAACAAACCAACCAGACACTATCTTTCTCTAAATGCGCTTTATAAGTAATGGTAAACAAATGTGTTTAAGGGCCTACCTCATGTCCAACGCAAGTTTGGAGATGCCTTCGCTCCTTTGATCCAAGTAAGTTCCTTCGTCGCAAACCTGCAAGCACAAACAAGGAAAACGATTAAATAACACCTCAATATCCAATATTATAAAACATATTTAACATGAAAGTCAAGGAGTCCATGAAACAAATAGCATAAGATACTTGTTGAGAAAAATGAGCTTGATTGTATTAATTCAAAAGAAAAGAACCTTACAACCCTTGCCTTGACGCTGTACAAGCTCCTTCCAGGGTCCAACAAGAAGTCTCCTCTACTTTGACAAGCTTCACTCACTCCCCAATGAAGCCAAAAAGGTATGTGATCTCTCCTCTTAAGCTCAATAGGAAGTCTTGATTTCACTAGCATTTACCCTCAAAAGTTCAGCTTCTAACCTCCCTGGCCACTGACCCAATGCCTGAATTTATAGTGCAATGGAGATCAGTTACCAGCTCCTTCTTCAAAGGGATAGAATCCTCCTTCAAAGGGATAGCTCCTCTCAACAAGGGATTAGTTCCTCCTATTTTGGGATGCATGAACCACTTGGAGCGAACAATCCACGTAACAAATGCTTCTAGAAAACTCTAGAATTAACCCAAGATGAGTTTTTTAAGATAAAAATTGCACCTTTTGACTTTTACAGGGGTACGCACCCTCCCCTTTACATACAGAGCGTATAAGTACACAGATATCTTGAACAAAAGGTGCGGGCCCACAGGAAAAGCTAAGAGAAAGTGCGGAACCAGAGTTATATTACTTTTTTGATGTCTTTCTCTCTTTTCTCAAGCTTGTTTTGAAGAGCTGAGGTTTAAGACTTGCTTAGGAAGCTGGTATATGTGATGATAGGCCTACACCGACTGCAAATAATCAAGGTGACGATATTTTTGTGTAATAGATTGCCCCCTAAGGTTTGAAGTCTGTAGTATATGAGGATTTTTTTATTTATCATATAGGAAGAGTGAACTGCTTTATCATTTCGAGGATCATTTTGCGGAGAGCCCGGTTGGAACCCGTAAAAACATTCAATGCAAAATATATATATGAGATCATATCATCGCTGAGGTAGGCATTCCCATACTCAGATAAAAACTGACTAAGAGACTGAAAACTCACTAGAAGACTAACTACTGCTCTAATATAGGAATGATCTCGTAACACATCATAAGTACAGACACATGTGGACACAGTATAGACACAGCCATCTGTTTATGATAGTCCATAATATAATGAATACAAAATTCCTTGCAACCTGGATGGTAGAAACTAGATCCAAGGTCTTCATTTCTACGTCCCGAAACAGTACGATTCTATCCATGTGATTGAATGTGTCGAAGTCGAACATGGTAGAAACCGCTTGATTACCAGTCAATGATGTAAACTGTTAACAAGTGTGAGAGAAACCACCAATAATGACAATGGCCCTCAAAGTACTCAGCACAATCCATGAAATATGATAAGATGTGTTGATGTCGAACATGTTACGGAATCCTTTGATCAAAAGTCAATGATGTAAACGGTTTTCAAAGGAGAGAAACCTGCCATTGAGGCATGCAGATCCCAAGGTACTGATGATTCCTAGATCATCTTTCTAGATAATGAGTCAAAGTCGATAGAAAGCGATCTGTCATAAGCAAGCTCACAACACGAAATCATAAATCAAGTTGAAGAAATTTAGTTGCAAGGACTGACTCAGGGATGGTCAAGATGGATGACAGACATTTTGCAAATGAATGGCTTATTTGCACTGAGCTCTTGAACACATAATGACACGACAGATTGTTTGGTGATGATTGACCCATAAACCGACTGAAGACTTTCAATATGGTTTGATCAACTCTTAGGTAAAGGATTTCCCAACCCAGGTGAATGAAAGTGTCGTGTTCAAGAGTGGTTATAAAGTATGACAAACAGACTCGTTTTTCTCTCTTTTCCCCCACCATTTCTGACAAGTACCTCTTTATTTTTTACAAGCTTGAGGAGGATAACATATGCTTGATTATAAGCTCACCCTTCGGGTGAGTCCAACTTAGTTAAATGTGAACCCTAAGAAGGAGTGTTTCGTTCCTGCTTGTAATGGAACAGGTCCTTTACTGTCGAATTATAACGAGTCCAGTATAGGAGAAACTCGGCGTTTTTCATTTTTAGAGAGTCTGAAAAAACTAAAGAAGACTCCAGGATTTGACTTTTTCGTAAATTTGTGTCTCCCAAGCCCGAAAAAGTATAAAATAATACTTGAGAGAACCGCTTGATCTTTTACGACCAAGGAGTACTTTTCATTATTAGTGCCTTTGATCCGAAAAAGTAAAAAAGCGACCAAGGACACGTCGTTTTATAACCAATATCGAATTTGAAACGACAAAAATCCGGCAATCTTTTTATGTTTTTACGGTCGAAAAAGAGCTGTAAATTGACTGTCTTTTAATTCTGTTTTAACGAGTTTAAAAGAGAAACTCGGCAATCTTTTCATGTTGTAGGAGTCAGAAAAGGGCTTAAAAGGTGACTCTGGTTGAAAATGATCGATTTCGCCTGAATAATCCTTTTATCTTGCACAAAAACACGAACATTACTCATACCTACTTGAAAGAGATAAAAACATCGTAATAATACCTTTTTAAAGTGAAACATAAACAAATTTGGAATTCATTTACTCAAAAAACTTATAAAAAGGGGTTTTTACAATTCATTTTTACCATTTGTGATTTGGGTGAGGAAAAAGTGCTTTTGCTCTGAAAACTTCCCGAGAGGATTGCGGAGAATCCAACCGTCAGAATCGGACGTCGTCTTCAATAGGTAATCCACATCATCCTCCTCTTGTTTTTCATCCGTTTAGTTTTTCATTTTAGTCATTTATTTGATTTTATAGGAGGGTTTTTGGGCGAAAAACCCGCGCTCGGGGTACGCAGGTCCACCACTGCGAACCTGCAGACCCCAACTTTTTCTCCATTGGGAAAAAGGTCGGGGTCCACACCTTCCCTTTGGACAAAGTGCGGTCCCACGCATTGTGTCTAAAGGGAGGGTGCGTATCTCGGTGCAAGGGTTTCCAACCAAAAATTCTCAAAATTGGACAAAAGAAAAACTGTTCTAGCATGCTAATTGGTCTTTTGGTTTGATGTAGGGAGTACATCATGCTGGATTGGAGAGAACGCGAGCACGAGGATGTGGATGCAGCCGCATGGAATCATCAACCTTCACTTGATGCTTTGAGGGCGTGTGGACTGTACAAATACTGGGCCATTCCTGGCATGAGGGCTCAGGTGGACTTCTTGTAGTGGATGGTTGACAGGTGGAATGTCTAGGACCAGTGCTTCTTGATTGGTGGCCACCAGCTCGAGATTGAGCCAGCGGACATATATTTTTTGACTAGTTTGCCTAAGAGAGGCCTTGACTTGACCCTATTTGGGGCTAAGGCGGGTGGCCAGTTCGTCGATAGCCTTCGACTAGAGTACTGCAACAGGCAGTCTCGAGACAAAGGGATAGACATCAAGTACATAACCCTTCCTGAACTGAAAGTAATTGCATTCACTGTTACTCAACTTTTCATGGCTGCCGCTTTACACATTGCCACCGAATCCCAGATGCGGATGGCATTCGATTGCTTTCAGGGCACCGTTTTCAACTGGTGCAACGCTGTGTTCGCCAACGTGAAGGGCCAATTGACCAGGGCCAAGAACAGATGGCTAAAGACTTTTGGATATGGTGCTATAGTCATCAGATTTGGCCTGGAGCAGATTCCTATGCTCATCCCACAGCACCTCACAGTTGTAGCTGGGCATCCCCGAGAGCCTAGACTGATGCGATGGGTTGCAGTCATGGCCCGTCATCTTGACGAGGGGACCGAGGTCATCCAGTTCAAACCTGAGTTCTTCAAGTGGTTGGAACATCAAGTCTTTTCTATTCAGGACTTTCCATATACTGGGATTGACTTTCGTGGAGACCCAGACATGGCTCTTCCTCCAGGAGAGTAGTGGGATGACTCAGGTAATCACTTTCAACATTTTCCTAATGTTAATTTTTATCATTTTTTATATCGTCTCAAAACTGATAGTAATAATTTTTTAAAATGCAGATGTGGGTCCACAGTGACCAGCCGCTCTCCGGCCTTTCGAGAGAAGGCAGCCACTTGCGCCAGCTCTAGCCCTAGAGGACGAATCAGCAGAGACCTTGGCTGAGTTGGAGAGTCACCTAGAGCGCCTGACAGGGGATATTCCCGAGACGAGCATAGACGACATTCCTTGTCGGCTTCAGCGCTATGTGATTGGAGTCCCAGGACCTTTTAGGAGGTTCCTTTGTAAGGTGGCTCGCACAGTGGTTTCGTATCGAGATCATCACCAGTGATGGGATGATCGCTTATGTAGTCACATGCAAAATTTTGTTTTTTGTAGTTATCATTTTTGCCGATCATAAGGTGTTTTTCAACCTATGATTGAAGACGATGTATTTTTTGACACACTCCTATATATATATGATATTGTTATTACTGGCTTGTCTTGTTAAACATGTTATGGAATGTTTTTAAATTTACTTGTATGATTATCGCACATGTCTACTTAACACTTAACAAGCAATTGCATCTGCTAATGTATTTAAAGATCTTGGAATATGCTGATATTCAATGTAATCAAATTCACGTTCCAAGGGACGCACTCTCAAAAGTAATCTTAATAAAACTGGATTTCTAATGGCATATACTCTATTAAGCTGTAATACAATGAGTTCAGAATCTAACCTCACTATCAAACTCCGAATCCCAAATGAAATAGATTCAGATAATAACTCCACCACTGCACTATACTCTGCAATGTTGTTTGTTGTTTGACGGAGGCTTACCCCATGCATAGATACCAACTCGTCAGAGGGCGAATAAATAACCCAAGCTGCGGAAGAAATATTCCGTGTACTACGACAAGCGCCATCAGCGAAAGAAATATATGTTTGGAGAGGCGTCGACATCTGTGACATCAAACGTAAAACCAAGATAAGCAGGAATAACGACGGAAAACTCAATCTCTAAGCTAAGCACACTTTAATCTAAAACACACCAACTAGAAGAAAACTAACCTAGCTAAAAAAAATCTCCACACTCGTTTTAAGCATAATATCTCTTCAGGTAAGACCATTTCTGGGTTTACCTAAAGAGACCTCGTCAAAGTCTACCAATTCATAGGCCCCTTTTGCTAGCTTTCGCTTGACAACAAAGGGACCATGCCACATAGGCACGAATTTTCCAGCGCCTAATTTATCATTTGCTTGATCGTACA